>VXAZ01002748.1:532091-736690 GCA_013399875.1 Gymnorhina tibicen | reverse complement strand
AGAGAAAGAAAGAAAGAAAGAACAAAAAAATCACAAGCCCATTAAGGTCGCTTGCACAAGGGGAGGAAAAAATCCTGATGCTGTTCCAAGTCAGCGATAGAGCCGGTCGCTCCCCGCCACTGTCGCCCGCACCCCGCGCTCACAGCCGGAGCCCCGCTCGTAGCGGATTTACCCACTCGTGGACGCGGCGCCCGGCGGCTCCGGCGGCACAAACTGCGCTCCTCGCTCAGATCCAGTGCAAACGCCCTCCCGTGGCTCAGGACGCTTGTTTTTGTGTAGGCAAGCTGGAGATGAATAAGAAAGGCGCCTAGTCTCTCATTATCTTTGAATTTCAGACTTTTTTTTTTCCTCTCTCATTTTTTTTTCCTTTTCTCTCTCTCTCTCTTTTTTTTTCTCCTCTTTTCTCCTCCTGCCCTGGAACAATGCAGAAGGACCTCATCAGAGTGAAAACCAGGCTCCCGCTAGGCTTTAAAAGCAAGATGAACTTGGTGCACCACCCATCTTTCTCTTCTCTTCTCCAAAGCTCTTTAAAGGGGTTATGAGGCGTCTCTCTCAATTTATCCCTTTTCTCTTGATCTTCCTAGCAGAGGGGTTTGGGGTCTAGTCCTGGCTGTTTCAGCTGATCTCATCCAGTCTAAGGGATTAGAGCTTCTTCTCCGCATCCCGGCTCTCAGCACATCTGCTGATTGGGTTCAGCACAAGAGGATTACATTGGGACCCAATGACGTCACCGCTAGGACATAAGTTCTCCTCCATTAACCAAATCCTCATCAGCAAGATGTCCTTGAAACTGGAGGAGTAACATTCAGGACTCCATCGCCAGCCCGTCCCCACCTTCCTCCCGGGCGGGCTGCTGGGGCTTTCGGAAAAAAATATTGTTTAAGCTTTGAGCACTTGCAGCTGCATCAATAATGCACCGCTCCGGGCTGGAGGATCGAGGCGGCACAGGAGAACGTGTACCCTATAAATAGGGTTCTGCACCTAAACTGTTAATCAGAGGAGCTTTATATATTCTGTTGCTTTTTCTTTTCTTTTTTCTTTTTTTTTTCTTTTTTTTTTTTTTTTTTTTTTGTTGGGAAGGGAGGGGGTGGAGGGGCAGAGGGGGAGGGGAAAGCTGAATCCTACAGTTATATTTCCAAGCTCAAAAAGACATCAGAGATAATTTTCTTTAGAGCTGACATGGATGTAATTTTAAAACGTGTTTTCTTTTTCTTTTTTTTTTCTTTTTTTTTTTTTTAAAGTAATGTGTAGGATTTCACCCCCATTCTCTCCGAGAAGAGACAATGTGTCCTGAGTTATATAAAGTAAGAGGCTCCCTTTAAATATACAATACGAATTTTATATTTTGGGGTTTAATGCTAGGTTTTTCTTAACGTTGCATGAGCTCAGATTCACAGGAGCGAGGACCTGGAAGGAAATAGGTTTGACTTCCAAGTGACAAACCGAGAGAGTATTTTTTTTTCTTTAAGCTAAGACTTCCACCCTGGAAAACGCTGAAAGCACGTATAGATTTGCTGCCTTCAACCTGCTCTAACCTATGCCGTGGCATCCAGGCACCTCTCCCCGTCCCTCTCAGGCATCCTGCACTTGCAGTTTAACTGGTGCCTCACTATATCCTTCCACCACATCCATTTTGCGAGCTGGGAAGCAGAGATGGGTTTGCTGCAGCTCTTGTTGGTTAAACTTACAGACCTCATCACAGGGCGGCTGCTACAACGGGAATAGGCTCTGAGATTTATTTATTTATCTCAGCTTACCAAATTTAATCTCTGGGAAGAGAAATGGTGTTTAATAACAAGCAGGCTATGTCCAGTTAGGAGAGGTCTTGCTTAGAAGCCTTGCATGTGTATAATTTTTTGGTAAGCATGCTGCTTCTTCAGTGCTAATTATCCATCCCTCCTGCTCCAAATGCACACCCCCCAAAAAAAACCTGTATACAGGCACACTCGCACTCATTTTTGTGACAGGAGGCGCAGGTCTGTGGCTTTCTACACGCCCTTACTCCCTGCCTAGAGTAACTTTTACGGCCAGCAGTGTTATGCGTGTTCGCTGGCAGAGCTTTCAGGAGAGGATTTATTTGCCTGGGTGTATTTCCATGCACTGTGGTATTTTCCTTCATGGCAGGAAGGGTGTAAGGTGGGGGAAGGCAGGATACAATTATTTTGAGGGAAGGTGTCTTGCTCCAGTGCTGGAAGTCTCTCCCTGCCTCAGCAGTATGAGCATTTCCAGGACAGCTGGGCAACAACCGCTGGAAGAGGGATCTATTCCCTTCCCCGCTGGAGCAAAACAATTGTTTTGAGGCCGCCGTCTCCCTCTCTGAGGGCCATGCCCTGCCAGGCCAGGCTCCGAAGGGGAAACCGCCTCCAAATAGCAGCTCGTAAAAAACTGGTGGTCCCCGTTTGGCCACTGAAATACTCTGCAGGGAGGTGAAATATCACCTCCCAAACTCAAGAGCCATATTTACAAGGCAGTCTAAGCACTGAGAGCCCCTGTCCTTTTCTGTGTGCCTTTTCCTCTTCCTCTTTTATAATGCTGCGGTTCATGACAAGCACAAACTAGGGACAATCAGCGTTTGACATTACACAGCAAAGGGAATTTTCCCTTCGCTTTTCGTCTTCTGAAACTTAAAAAAAAAAAAAAAATCTGCTTATTTAGAGCCTGTTCCATATTGACCTATTTACTCCGCCAGACCGAGGCCCTCAATCTTTTATCGATTTAAAAGAAAACAACCTAAACAAATTAACACGGAGGAAAACGCTCAGGTTTACCGTTTGCACGGGGCCTGTCCCCGGGGGAGGCTCGGACCCGGCATCCGCACCCAGCCCCGAGGGTGCCGCTCCGAGCTGGGGACGAGGGATGCGGAGGGGCTCTAGGGATGCTCGGGATGCGGGGGCGGCTGGGCCGCTTCCCCCCTGCCCAGCCCCGGCCCCTGGCCTCCCGTCCGGCCCGGGCCCGGCCTTCCCGAGACCTCCGGTCCCTCTGTCACCGGCCCCCTGCCCTCTGCCCCGGGTCCCGGCCGCCCGTCCCCGTCCTCCCCCCGGCCCGGCCCGGCCCGGCCCCGCTTCGCTGTCCATGGTGTTGAAGGCGCGGAGCCGCAGCAGCGGGCGCGGGGGCGCCCGGCTCAGCCCTGGGGGGACACACGGGGCAGCCCAGGGTTGTTTCTCGGCTCAGAGCAGGCGGTGTTTCCCTCCGTGCCCTTCCCGACGGGTCCGCACCCGGCCCAGGGCCCTGCGGGGCGCTGGCTCTGTCGGTCTGTCTGCCCCCGAGCGCTCGCTCCTCCAGCTGCCCCTGGCCCCCCGCGAAACCTCCCCGAGAACCCGAGGGGTTGATTTTCCTCTCCCCTCCCCCGGCGGAGCGGGGTTTGGGGTATTTTGAGCCTCCTGTCACTGCGAAGCCCCGCGGTAGTGACTGAGCGATGTCATATGGTGGGGGGGGGGAGAGCTGCTGCTCGGCAGCCTGGCAGCAGGGTTTATTTCTCCTTTAAAACAAACCCACCATCGGCTCAGCCCCTCGAAAGTTTGCCATTAAATACCCTCACCAGCTCATCCCCCGCTTCTGCGGCCCTGCAGCCTTTTCCTGATCCCAGGCTTTAAAGGCAGGCTGGGTTTGGCTGCTATTTTACCAACACTTCCAGTGAGACATTTTGTCTTAAGCACAGCCCTTCCTTAATCTCTAATGCAGCATTTCTCCATCCCAGAAGAAAATAGCAGATGATTCGTAAAGGGCCATTTTTTTTTTCCCTTTTTCATTTCTTTCTTCTTCTCCTCCTCTGTCGCTCTCTGCCGTTTTAAACCTACCACCTACTGTTCCCCGAACAAAGAAATCCCAGAGACAAGCAACATGCCTCCACTTTCCTTCCATTTCCAAGCCCCTGCTCCACCATGCATAGATGACCACATTAGAAAAATATACAAGATTGAACCCCAAATCAACTGCGGCACAACAAACCGTGGAAAACACGCGCTCAGCCCTGTCCTGGACAACGTGACACGCACACACACACAGACACCACACACGTGCTCACGCTCACACACACACACACACATTGCAGAGCGCTGAAAACCACCCCAAAATCTCATCCCCCTTCCTCATTCCTGCTGAATAAGTCAATAATAACCAGCCTTTGTCTGTCTGTTGCCACCGGGATGCGGCCCAGGCACCAGAGCAGCGCCGAGCGGCTGCTGCCCCATCGCCAGCCCGAGCACTGCCTCGGAGCTGACCCACAGCCTGAAGGAGAAAGCAAAATCTCTTTAAAATGAAGCCCAGATCTCTTTCAAATCTCAGACAAAGGTTTCGCGGGTTCCAGGCCTCTGGTTCCTGCCCCAGAAATCTCTCTGTGTAGGAAAGGCATCAACCGAGTTTGGTCCCTGATATAATTTCAGACATTCTTCTACATTTTTTTATCTTTCTTAGAAAGCAATTCATTTTCTTAGAAAGTAATTACACTTACAAGAGGTTTGGTAATCAGATTTTTCTATCAAGTCTCCTCTCCCTCTTTTCTCCCTCTGTCTCCTTTTGGTCTTCTTAGCTGCTGCAGGGCTTTTTAAATTTTTTTTTCCAGATCTGTAATAAAAAAAATAAATAACCCCCCTCCCTCCCCTCTTCCCCTAGAAATATGCATTTTGCTGATTTGCAAAGCCTCTTCCTATGTGGAGGAAAGCTGCCTGCTCTCCCCACGACTCGCTTTCCTGGCCTCCCAGCTCCTTGAGAAAGGAGGAGGGCCTTGTGCATTACAATTCCATTCAATCTCATTCATTCTTGCCTCTTTCTAACGGTCTTTGGACAGCAAATCCACACCAACGGGGGGTCCGAGCCCCCTCCCCAGGCCCCCCCCAGCCTTAAACACACACAATGGCCGTCAGCTAACAGCACAGCAGCAACTTTGAAACATTCAAGCTTCTGAAGTGAAGAATGCCTGCAGCTCCCCAACCCCCACCCCGCCACTTCTTCCTGGGCTTGACATTTAAAAAACATATAATGATCTTAATTTTAAAAAGGGGAAGGGGGAAAAAAAATCCTCACTTGGGTCACACTTGGTTTCTCAGGGCAGAATTCTGGTGTCAAGAATTTCCTCGGCAGGAGAGGATTGCTCCATCACATAGCTAATTACCTGCTTCCCCTCTCGGGCTCCACGCTGCTGAAGGGCTTTTTTCTTCCTTTCCCCCTTTCCCTAGAGATGTTTATTTGGTTGGATCAATCACCAGGACAGTTTCCAGCCTAATTTTTCCTGGTCACCTCGAGAAGGCACAGCCGAGGCCAGGGAGGTGCTGGGGGCATGGGGGGGTCCCAGTTATTGTGTGCCTGCAGTGGGGATGCTGTGCTTGTGTGGGGTTGGGAGTGGGGTCTGACATCCCCCAGCGTGGGGGGAGCAGGGGCTGCCCTGGAGCACTCCCCCAGGCCTGGGGGTCACAGCTGTAATGGGGTGCACAGCTCTTTCCCTGCTGAGGTGGCACAACTGGGGTGGGGGGTTTGTCCTGGCGGGGGTGGGGGACCCTCTCCTGCCCCACCACGGGGGAGGCGTCTCCTACCTCTCCCACGGGATGTGACCAACGAGCCACCATCTCCCCTCTAGAAATGTGGCCCCCACCCTGCCCCTGCCAGCCTGGGCTGGGGAGCTCAGGCCAGACCACTTTATCCCCATCTCCAGCCTCTGCTGGCTGCTGCACAGAGCCAGGGCCAGCCTTGGGTGGTTTCCCCACACCAACACCACCAGGCTCTGAAGCCTGTGTATTTCTCCTTTTCGCATTTTCTAAGAGAAGAGTGTTGTTTTCAACATCTCTAACCTGCTGATCGCCCCCTTCTTCCCCGAGGAGCACCCCTGATCCCAGCAATGCTCCCCCAAGCTCCGGGACATTGTCCCAGGGTGCATTTTTCCTGGGAGCGGGGAGAAGAGAGGGCCCTGCACGAGACCCCGCTGGGGTTCTCACTGAAATCCTGGTGGTTTTGGTTCAGGGCTTCAGTGGTGGTGGCAGGGGGTCACTGTGCTCAGCAGTGGCTGCGCTGGGTTTCCAGGCACTGCTGACTCTCCTGACCAGGGCTGCAGCCACTGTCCCCTCCCTGGTGGAGCCGACAGGCCGAGTGGTGCTCCTGTCCCTCAAGGCTCAGCCTGGCTCTGCTGGCACCCTCTGACAATGGAGTTTCTTCAAACGGGAACCAGAGCAGCAGAGAGACCTCCTGGTTTGGTTTGGCTTCTGAAAGGGAAGGAGAAAGGGTTGAGGGAAGGAAAAGGGAAGAGGAAGGGGAAGAGATGTGCAGCGGGGCAGGGCTCTGCTGTCCCCGCTCGCTCCTGCAGTGGGATTTTGCAGCAGCACAAGCATTAGCAGGAGGGGGAGGCCACAGCTTCACTGCACATATTTGAGGGAAAAGTCCAGTCCTAGAGGCAGCCTGTGGCTACTGCAATTCTTTTAATACAATTAAAAATCAATGACACTCCGTGCACCCACACAAATAAACATCACCTCTCTGCATCCCCGCTTCCCTGCCCACCCCCTCTTGGAGCCGGTGGGGAAGGCATCTTCTCCAGAGCCTGTTCATTACTGCTCTACTTAGGTGGGGAATTGCTTAACTGGTCTTTCTCCAGTAAATCATATTAACTCCAAGCACAGCTATTTATAAAATGTTCCACAGCCCAAGAGTACGGCATCCAGATCACTCGAAGAAAATTAGGCGATTAGGCGTGCATAATCCCAGCCCAGTGCGTCTATGTACAAAGCCTCGCCAGCCGGGCTGCCTTCAGCTATTCACTGACATTAAAGAAATCACTGGGTTTAGTGGAAGCCCAGCCCGGGCCTGAGTCCCAGCCAGGGACAGGGAAATAACCTTTTGCAGGGCAGAGCATTCCCGGATGGCTTTTGATGGCTGGGAAATGAAGCCCAACCTGAGAAAGTCTCCCCTCCCCAGCCCTGCGCCTTCCCTTCCTGCAGAAGGGCCCCTCCAGACATATAAAATGCAGCACTCCAGGCTGAGTTTCTCCCCCCCTCCTCCTTTTGCGACCCATTAAACGTCTTCTATACATTTCCTCTTCATCTTGTCAAGGCCAGTTGCTCTATGACTGCTGGTTTCCCAGGCAAATCACACCAATTTCTGAGTTGATGTTGAAGGTCCACATTGGCTCAGCAGGGGTCCCAGCGAAGCACTCATCCATGGAGCCGGAGGTCAGGCTCTGCCCTGCTTCGCCAGCTGAATTATTATGATTTTTTTTTAAAGTCGTGTTGTTCTTTGAACATTTACAGATCTGTTGGTGACGGCGATAACAACAATAACCAAAGGGAGAGCATCCTCGCCGCAGACGTGCTCCTGAGCCTTTCTGAGAGCGAGGATGCTGAGCGGGATGCAGCTCCTCCAGCTTTCTTTCAGCCTAAACTCCTCAAGCGAGAGGTTTTCAGGGGGAGGCTGATGGGGTGCAATGTGCAACCCCCCCCAACCACCCCAGGCGAGGGCTTTGCCCCAAGCACCCGGCAGCTGCAGGCGCCCGCTGCACAGCCGTGCCCCTCGGGCTCTGTCCACGCATGTCCAAGCTTGCATGCACATTTTAAAAACATTATTTGCTTAAGGGTGTCTGGCTGCCTCATCTGTGCCTGGCCCGGGAGCGTGGCACGCAGACAGCCGTGGGCAGCCCCCGTCCCTGCGCAGGCTGGCACACTGTGGGTGTGCACGGGCAGGAGTGTGAGCGCTGCCCCACACCCCCAGCCCCGCCTGTGCAGGGACTGCAGAGCTCAAAAAGAAAATAAACCTGGCTCCTGCTTTTGCACCCTTATGCTCTTTTTCCCTCTCTCCCTTCCCCTTTGCCAGCTTTAGCATTTTTAATTAAATTACAAGCCTCAATAATGTTTTCCTAACTACAGTTCCCTGCTTCCTTGTGGAGTAGTGTGTGGAAAGGTATAATTTTGCAAACAGTTTCTTTAAGAGCTGGGCCTGAAGTACCATCAGCGATGTGTGTGAATAGAAAAAGAAACACCTCCACAAAAGAAGGGATTGTTAATGGAGGACAATCCAAAGGGGGCCCACTAAGGCCTGTCCTTTACAATAAGGATGGAGGGCGATGATTTGAATGCAGGGGGCCCTACTTGCAAATCTGGACAAAAACAAAATGGTAATAAGGGTTGAATCCCTCACTGGTCAAAGCAGTGGGCAGCAACTGGTCTCTTTAACTCCCCCCACCCCCTCCTTCTCCCAAATCAGACCCCAAACAAGAGGAACTCTCCTCCTCTTTAACTTTATTTCCTTGATTAGCTCTAAAAAAATAATCACCCGGGTGGACTTAGGGGGAATGTTTTAGGGCTGTTTGAAAGGAGAGAGCTCCTGTTCTGCAGGTGCTGAGGGGACGCGCCTCGCTGCGGGCAGGTAAGCACCGAGGGGCTTCTCTTTCTTAGCACGGGATTGCCGAGGCAGAGCTGGGATGCAGCTCCGCAGGGCCCTTCCCATCGGCGCAGGCTGCACGTACGGATGCTCCGCAGAGATGCTCTTGCCTCCCCGCCTGCCCTGCCTCCAGATGTTGCATCATTTCGCGGGGTCAGTTCATTTTATAACACTGCTCGTAGCTTCCTCATCTTGGAGCCAATTAAACCCTTGCATTTCAGGGGGGGATGTGGGGGGAATTAATAATTACCGTGCCGTGTTTAAATACTGCTCGCCACTTATTTAACGGGGTTTCTGCAAAATGTTGGGAAATGGCTCTGGGAAACCGGGTGCAGGCTCTGCCTGCACTGAGGGCCGTGGGAGGGGGGGTCTGGCTGTGAACGGGCCCTGAATGCTGGGAAAGGGGTGCAAGGGCTGGAGACATCCCTGGCTGCTGCTGCCCCCCCCCAACAAGGACCCCCACAATTCCTTTCCTCCCATCCCCATCCCTCTGGCTTTGCTTTCCCCTGCACCCCCTCTCTCAGCCCAGCTGTGGATGTTCATCCTGGGCGGGGAGGTGCAGCAGGGGGGTGCTCAGGGCTCCCCCCATCCCTTGGCACAGCCTTTGACACCCCAGTCCTGGTGCCCCTGCCCTGCTCCCCACCGTCTGCTCAGGGCACCCCACAGCCAAGCACGGATCTGCCTGGCGGTGGGGAAAATGGGAACAAATTCCCCCATGGCTCTGATGGGCACAGCCACAGCCCCTCTCCCACACGTGTGACACTGCCCACGTGTTGGGGCAGCTTTACAGCTCCTTCCTCATGGATATGCTGAGTGCACCGGGGTTTATTTATATATTTATATAACACATATATAGTGGGGTGGCACACTTCTCTGTACGGCCAGGCTGCGTATGAGTTGATGCTGTAACGCCCTGCGTGCTCCAGGTCCCCCCAGCTGTGTCTGTACAGCCTGCACGGCTCGCTCAGAGCCTGCAGGACACATTTACTTCACGGAGGTATTTCGCAGAATGTCTCTGCAAAATCCCTACAGCTCCCCTGAGCTCCGAGCCGGGCCGGCGGTGCTGCTGTCCATCTGTCCAGACACAAGGACATGTCTTGCCCGTAGAGGTGTCATTTCCCCATTCCATGTGTGAGTTGTGGCGTTGTTCCCTCGGCTTCCCCTGCAGAAGTTGAGCACTGCTTTCAGCTCGGTCATTCCTCCACTCGGGAGCAGTGACCGAGCCGGGGTTGAGCCAAGGCTAAGCTGGAGGCCCCCACTCAGTGGGGCTGGAGCATCCCTGCGCCCCCTCCCTCCAAGCCCACACCCCTTCCACAGGTATCTCCGATACTCAGTGTCTGGGAGAGCAGCCTGACATTAGGGAGTGCCCCCAGCTAGGCTGTGGGAAGAGCTTTTTTCAAGGAAAAAAGGAAAAAAAAGAAAAGACACCAAATTTCTGATTGGATTTATTTGCTCTTGGGAAATGTGTTTATCCTGAGCCATGCCCAGGAATGTGGTCCTGGCTATGAGGGCTTTGGAGAGATTGTTTTGCCCTAAGCAATGGGGGGAAGACAGGATTGGCATTGTGGGTTTCCCCCCTCGCTTACCAAAGCAGCCCATCTGAAGCAAGGGTCCCGATAAAGGGGACAGGCACATTCCTGTGCCTGATGCTACTCTCCAAGCAACTGCTGAGGGGCCAAATACCCATTAGTGCTTTACTGAGCATCCCTATCTTCCCCTTTCCCCTTTCCTTTATTTACCAAAAGCGCTTAGAGAAGGGAAAAAAGATCTGCCATCCACCTCGGGTTTCACCTCTCGTTATATATTTGCCCTAAAATTACGAGCCCCTACTGGAGGTAGGAGCCTGTTTGATTCAAGAGAGATTCCCAAACACGTTCAGCTCGTGTGAGCAGCCCGGCAGAGGCTGCCGGCACCGCTCCGAGCCGCTGCAGCAGCCCCTGAGCTACAGCATCCTGAGCTGGGGCCGCGGTGGGGAGAAGCCAGTGCAGGTACCCGCGGGTACCACCCCGGCAGACATCTCTGCCTGGCATTCCTCTGTGACAAGCGTGACAATCGCTGAATGAAAGGAAGGCACCTCGCAGTTGATTACGACAGAGTAAAACTCCTGCATCGCTGCTGCTGCAGCGTCATCTCCGTATTTTCTCCAGCGGAGTTTTAGGGGGGAAACATACATTTTGTGTGCGTTAAACTGCTGCTTTGGTGCTGTCTCAAACCATCAGCCCTGTCTGTCTGGGCTTCTGGGTAGAGGGGTTCATCTCGGGGGTTGGTTGTGCTGAGCTGGATGCTGTAGTTTCCAGAGCGAAAAGTGCGCATGTAAACACAAGCCCTGGTGCTGCGGGAGGGGTGCTGGGACGCCGGGGGATACTCGGGTTTGGGGGTTTGCCAGTCCTGCTCCCCCCGTGAAATGAGCTGATAATCTCACATTAATGCCGAGATCTAAGGCAGAGAAATAATGCAAAATAATTCTTTGCACGGGGAGAATTCGTATAATGGGAAATGCAAACTCCAATGTTCCTCCTTCAGACAAAACAAGACCATATTTAACAATGCCTTGTTAAAAATAAAGAGGAAATCTATTAATGTAATAACTAAATTGCTGTTACAGGCATCAAAGCACCCTGATGCTTTGAGGTAACTTTATTTCCATCAGTCTTTTTAAAGAGTACAACATTAAAAAAAAAATCCCCCACCATCCCGCCTCACCCAAACGCTGCCATTTTACTCATTAATTTTGTAATTAATCAGTTAAGAAGTTCTGACTTATTGGATTAAAGGGACGGGGAAATGCAATTCCGCCCAGCCTCATTTTAATAGGCGATTGTGAAATTGCTCTTTTGAGTCTCTGCCTCAGCTCCGCGCCGGGGTGAGGGGGCGGCGGCCGCGGGAGCCCCGGGGCCGGGGGGACCCTCGGGGGAGCCGGCGGCTGCGCCCCCCGCTCCCGGCTCCGGGAAGCCCTCGGGGCGGGCCCAGGGAAGCCGCTTTCTCCCCTTTGCAGCTGGGGAACAGCAGCGCTGGGTGGGCACAGGGGGTTCTCCTGCCCCCGCTGTGCCAAGGGGTTGCGGGCATCCGTCCCTGCCCTCCGCGGCCGCCTGCGGGCACAGGGGGGTCTCTGCCGCTCCGCTCCCACAGCCGGCCCCGGACACGGTCCTTGGCCCAAAAGGCGGGGGCAGAGACACTATTTCCCCCCTCAGCCTCCCTCGCGCTTGTCTCTACTCTCCCTGCCCTGTCCTTGCTCTGCCGGTCCCTGTCCTGCCTGTTTGTGTCCTTGTCCTGCCTGTGCCTGCCTTGCCCCAGCCTACACCTGCCCTGCCTGTCCCTGCCTGCCCCCGTCCCCTCCGTAACCCTCGGAGCTCCCCCCCAGCCGGTGGCCCCTGTCCTGGCTCCCGGGGCAGTGGGGACAGCAGGGGGTGGAGTTGGAAGGAGATCGGGCGCAGTTTGGGATGGATAAACTGCAGAGCCCGCGCAGCCATCGAGCACTTGGGGGTGGCTTTCGAGGGGATCCGGCCTCTCCCCATCACCCATCAAAGGGCACTTGGTTTTTTCCTTCAGTCGAGCCCTGAGTGGATCTGGCTGGCGTGTCCCCAGAGTGACAGCCCCGGGTGTCACAGACCGCGGCCCGGTGACCCGCTCCCAGCTCTCTCCTGCACAGACGCTCGGGGTTTGTCCTTCCCGCGGACACCCGCGCTGTCACAGCGGGCAGGGCGGTGCAGGGAGCGCTGCAGCCTCGGCTGCCGATGAGCGCCTGCCCAGCCGAGCGCACCGAGCCCCGGGCAGAGGCAGGAGCCAAAGGAAACAGCCAGGGATTTCTTTTTCTTTAATTTTAATTTTTTTTTTTTCAATATACGCTTTGCAATTAGACACGTCCAATGGATTATTTCTCTACCTCTGCCTTTGATCTTTTCAAAACTAGACAGCTTTATAAATACCATCCCTCTGTTTTCAGCCATTTTGCAGTTCTTGTACAATTAATGTACCGCAGCGATCCACTTCTTTTCTTCTTCTTCTTCCAATTCTTCCCAGAGCAAACAGGCACTCCTGTCCACACTGTCCCAGTGAGATTTATTTCTTCTCTCTCCTTGTGTCGTCACCAACACCCTAGAATAAAAGAATACATATTTTGCTGGACAATTTTGATGAAACCGGGGATGAGGTGTAAACCCACTGCCCCGACCCTACCACACAAGGTCTGTTACTATTATTAATTTGTAAACACCACAAAACTTTCATACATAAATGCATGATTTAAGCTAATTATTTACTAAAGATTTTTTTTAGCAGTGCAGCAAATCTCTGGAGTTTCTGCATTTGCTTTGCACTTAAAAGAAGTTGGTGCAAATGAAATCAGCACATTAAAGGGCATCTTTCATTAGAGGACAGGGAGCAGGGAGGAAATCTGTCCCACCTGTCTCCGTGCCATCTACCAGGTGACCTTGGAGCAGTTCATTCATGTGGACTTCTGTGTTTGGGTATTCTTACTCCTCTTATTATTATCTCCTCTTTTTTCCTCCTCATTGCCAAAATTCTCAGCCTCTCCCAAGGTACTCAGGGAAAATCCTCAGGGTTAAAGCACTTTCTTTGGCTTTGCTGCTAGAGATGTGAGCCGGTGCCTCCAGCGCTGGAAGGGGCAGGGTGAGGGGGCAGAGGGATGGGGACCCACACCAGGCTCTCCAGCACTGAGGGAAGTTCTGCTTCTCATTTGACGGAGGCAGTAAAAAGTAAAAGCAAGAGTTTTCCTAGGAGAGGAGATGTGGTGGGGGGGTTAAGAGATATTGAGTGGTTTCTATCCAAGTCACTCTTTTCTTACATAAAAATAAAATGCAGTGAATGATGTCCCTTCTCTTGCTCTGCACAGACATGAGAGGAAGGGAGAGCTGGGGAGGTGGCTGTGGCAGGGAGCCCACGTAGGACCTGCCTGTGGAGATGTCAGGTCCAGGCTTGGCTCACTGCCAGCAGGGAAAGATTAGTTGAATGTCACCCTCACTTGCAGCGAAACATTTCTTTATCACTTCCAGCCCTGCCTCTTACCCTGCTTGGCTTCTCCCGCCCTGTTCCCCTAAAGCATTTCCATTGTCCCTCAAAAAAAGATGAGCAGAGACCTTGTCCTGCCTCTTTCTTTTCTTGCTCTCTCTCCCTTGCTTTGGTCTCTGCCCCTGTACTTCTCTCTGGCAGTCCCTGCCCTCTCTCCCTCTGCAAACCTTTTCTGTGAGCGAGCTGTTCTCGGTGGGCATGGAGGTGAAAATCCGGCTGGAGATGATAAAATCCACTGGCTTGGCTCTTTCTGCCCCTGAAGATCTTTCCTCAGTGAGACACAAGAGAGAGAGAGAGAGATCATAAATGCATTTTCTCACTTGGTCTAAGCCATGAATTTTAAGTCCTCAGGACAGAGACTATTTCATACGGTGTGTGTTTGTGCAGATTCAGCACAAGGCAGGGACCAAACTGTTATTTTCCCAGTATTTCCACTTCCCTGGCTCCTACAGTGCCACTGTTTCATCTTTACTGGAGAGATGTATTTTTCACATTGCTTTTTTATTTCCCCATGCACCTGTCTGGCTTGCTCTTTGGGGTTTATTATTTAAGACATATTGTTTATTATTTATAATATTAATAACAGGTATCATCCTGCTATAGCAATTAAATAATTACAGAACCCATTCTGGTTTGGTCAGCCAGAATGCCCCATATGGCAGGAATATACCTCAGAATGCAAAGAGCTAAATATGAACAGAGCTGGGCACTAAATGTTAGGTTGAGCTTCCCATAAACTTAAATATGTGCATTTCTTACCCAGTAAGATCCTCCACAGACCCATAAAGCAAGCGACAGAGTGATCTCCTCTTAAGATGCTCTAAGAGCTTGGAGAAATTTGTTAAGAGTGCTACTTCTGTAGGCACTTGTTACCCTGAATCCGTGATGAGATTCATTGTTTGCCTTTGCATCCACTTCTCTGGGCTTTCCCAAGCCCGCTGTAGCCTCTCACTGGAACCAGGGCATCCATTTGTGACACGGGGTTTTGTGAGACAGTGCCTGAAAGGATAAGGGCCTTCACTCCCTGGCAGCTGATCCATTGCAAAAAGGTCCTTGTGCCACCCTGCTCCACCCCCTCACCTGCCCCAGAGTCACTGTAACTGGGGCAGATGCCTGGGCCAACGCCCAGATGGTGCAGCACATGGATGTTAAACTCGGGAAGTAGTAGAGCCCAGCCTGCCTGAGAAAGCATCTCCCCACTCATCCATCCTTCACTGACTCCCCACTCGGCAGCAGATGTGATTTCATTATGGCACAAGGAGTTCCCAAGGCTCAGCGAGGCTGGCGGCGGTAGAGACCCTTCGCTGCATTGAATCACAGCCATTTGCAAATGCCAAGTGGATTTTTCTCCCTCTCAAATCAAGGAGAGAGGCTGAAGATAGTGAGAAGAAAGCCAAAGATGTGGAAGGTCTGAAGGATGTTTTCCACACCTGAAGGTCTGTGTTAGGCTTAGCTGGGGCAGCCAGAGCTCTCCATCCCTGCATCCCCACCGCCCTGGTGATGAAGGGAGATGAGTCAAATTTTCACTCTCTTCAGTTTGCTCCTTTCCCATGACATGACAGTTCTAGTCCTGCAGAAAATTCATTATTTTATGGCCTGATTTCATTCCTGGACTTTTCCTTCCCCTCAGACTCTGTTGTTCTCTCGCATGTGTGATAATCCCAGAGAATTGTGTATTAGCAGAGCTGAATCCTGTGTGGTGCAGAGTTGGCCGTGGCCATGGCTCACGGACCCTCAGAGTGAGAGGCTCAGCGCAGTTGCCACTGAAAACAATATTAATCACTTCCTTTCACCTTGCTGCCACTTAGCTCAGATCATAGTTAGAGCCAACCCAAGGACAAGATTAAAAACCTCACATCAGTGAACGCAGACACCAATGAAATCTGCAGAGCTTAACCAGCTCCTGCGAGCCGAGGATAGAAGGTGACACCTGGGCCACACCGATATCTCTGGGGTGTTTGATCCAAAGACTGGAAGCTTCTAGACAGGCCACAAATGGAAAAGTGATGGTTATCCATACTTTTAGTATCTTTTTCTATCTTGGTGATAGAAACCTTTAAAAGGTTAAAAATTAAGTTACTCATTGGAGTCAGAGTAAATAGTAACAGGAAAGAGAAGTTCTCTCACAAAAAGGTGAATTTTGTTTTCCCCTTTTTCTTTCTTTCTCCTCTCTGTGTCTGAAGAGCAAAGTTTATCCAGACCCCAAAGTTTAAACCGGACATAGCCCTATGGAAGTGGACCATGAAATTCTAAAATTTCTTTTAAGAAGGGAAAACATTATTTTTTGATGCATGATTTCAACAACTGTAATTTCTACACCTGAATACGTACCCCACATTTCAGTGAGGTGTCTGCACCCAGAAAAGATCAAGCCTTGAATATTTTTCAGAATTTCTCTATGGGAATTTGCATGACCTGGTCAAATAATTTTAAAAGCCAGTGTTGGGAAAATGAAGCAGGCTGTTGATGACCTAGAATGTATATATGGAGAGAATCAGATGATATAGCTACAAGGTCATAAATGCTGTGAATATTAAAATTAATAGCAGAGCTCTCGAGTTAATGAAAAGCCAGTTAGGGCAATAAACTTCTAAAAGAACAGATATGAACAAACATCCGTCTTAGTTCATAGAAGAAGGTCCGTTTACAACTCTCCCAGATTTTAGGGCCAGTTCCTGTTGGAGTGGGCAGTAAACAAGTGATTCAGATGGTTGTGGTACTGGAATTTCTCAGCCATGCACAACCGAGTCCAACAATGGGCATCCCTGGCTGGCTGCTGGGCATCCATGAAAACCCAGAGATGCTGCACTCTCCTGATCCAACACGTGCGTGGCTCTATTCCTACCCCTGGCAGCCTGGGCACAGCCTCAGCTAATGGGTTGTACACAAAGGAGATGTGAATATATGGCAAGAGAGAGTCCGGCTCCAACCCTGAAGGCAGAGCTTGAAATCTCCTCTGTGTTAATATCCAGCACCGGCCTCTCTGCACAGCCTGAGTCTGAGTCTGTGTATTCAAATAACAGCAGGCCAGTCAGGAATATCTCTCATCCCCGCTTTTGTTCCTCTCCAGCCTCTCTCCGCACACGTTTTTTATCCAACAGAGAGCTCGTACCCAAATTCAGCATTCACCTCTGTGGCACGATGTCCACCTTGGCCACTTTGTGCTGCATCCAGGGAACGACTGGTGAGTCCCCAGAGCGCTGAATGTCAGCCCAGGTACAAGTGGGGAAGGGAGGAAGGCTGCAGTTTGCACTTTAAATCCCGAAAACATATTTTAAGGGCTCTGCTTCTGTCTGTTCTCTAGTTTCTGAGAAAAACTCAGCTAAGGGAAGATTTTGGTAGAAACCCAAAACTGACATTCGCCTGCCTTTTCCAGGTAATGCATATGCATGCATGCAAAACTCAGGCATTGGTTGTTTCTGCCTCAGGATTAAAAGCTATGGCATGCACAGAAATAGAAGCCCATCTTTACAAAATTGCTTTTGAAAATTCCATATGCCAGTTGCATACCCTGCAAAAATGTAGAGCTTGAGTAGTGGTACAGGGATGGGGCTGCCAGCCAGGAGCATGAGCAGTAAGCTCAGCTTCCCTGCAGGTCTGTTCTTTGTCTTTGGGTCATTTTTCCTTCCCCAGCCTGTTCTTCCATCTCTGAAAGGAAGGAGGTTAATGCTAAGCATTTATTTGTGTCTCAGAACAGTCCTCAACGGCAGCACTTTGTTTGTGACCAGGAGATTGACCCCACATTTGCCAAAATAACCTGAATTCCTATGAAGGGACTTTTATGTTTAGCACGTACAAGAAATACAGGGATGTCTCCGAAAGCTGCTACTTAAAACCCAGGTGGATTTTAAAGGGGTAAATGTCACATCACAGTACCAGGAGTTATGTCAGAAGATGATGTGTAGGAAATACGGGAAAAATGTGAGGGTATTTTGGAAGAGAAGTAAAAGTACCCCAAACCCCTCTGCAATTCAGCCCAGAGGCAGCCCTTACTTCAGCTGTTATTAGGAAAACAGCAAAACCCAAGTCCTGGTGGTTCTCCATCCCACTCTGAACGACTTCTGGGTAGAATAAATCTTTCCTGCTTTTAAAATAAATGAGAGAGCTTCACAATGCCAAGGCCATTTAAATTTACAGTGAAATAACGCCAGGAAACGATCCGGGCTCCAATTTGTATTCCCGGTGTTTTCCTCCAGCTGAGGAACACACAGTTACACTTTGGCTCGTGGCTTGGGGTGAGCGCCCAGCCCCGTGCCCCGGGAGGCTGATTTGAATGTAAAAGCGAGCCCGAAGGAGCCGTCCGGGGCAGGGAATGGCATTTTCCTTCCCCGGGAAGGTGCAAAGGGAACGTCCTGAGCAAGGTCGTACCCTGCAAGGGACTTGTGCCTTCCCCGGGACTCGGGATGGGGCAGCAGGGCTGGGCTGCTGCTCCCGTCTGCCTCCCCCAACTCTTTTGTTTCCCACAAAAGATGAACCTTCCCGGGAATGCTGCGAGCAGTGCAGGGAGGATTCAGCAGCTGAAGAGGTTTGTGATTTTTGTCAAACGCAGTTGAAGCAAAAAGGAACACAAAACCAAACCAACCCCCCACCCGAACAAAACAAGCCAGAGGAACCTTGTAGATAAAACCTGAAATCATTTAGGTTGAGTTTTCAGTCAGGAGACTGGAAACAGTTGGAACGGTTTTCTCTTGCCCTTCCCTGAGCGGTGTTGCAGTATTTTGGGATATGCATTTTTCCTCTTTCCAGACTTCTACCATAGAAAGGATTTCTTTGGGTTCCTTTGGGAGGTCTGGGAATTGCCATTTTCTTTCCCTTCAAAGCTCCTATTGGAAATGTCAAGACCCTTCCTGTCGATTTTCCTAGCCATTCATTAATCCATTTGATTTAGTTTTGTTTGAAGGAAAAGAGGTGCTTCCTCCTTATTTCTAGCAAAATTCTCCAGTCTGCTTTTGTAGCTGCCACAGCTTTATTTTTGAAAGCTCGGCTTTTAATCTGAGAAAGCATTTTGAAGTGGCAAGTTTTTAGCATGGAAATTTGCATTTGCTTTAAATGAACTTTAAATGTGTTTGTGTGAGTCTTATTACAGAAGTTTTCTATTTCCCAGAACTTTCATGATGTTTAAAGTCAATCAGAGGAGATGGTCCTGGGGAGGAGTGATGGAGAATACCCTCTGTAGAAATAATTTGAAATAGGTTTAGTGTTTTTTGAAAGATTTCAGCTTTTTGGGATCTGGGTTGGAGCTTCCTTCTCCTGTGATTAACTGGGGCATCCCTCTTGTCTCGATGGAAATACGAAGCAGTGCCTTGTTGTTAAAATCTTTTGAAGTCGGTTTGGAGGATGAATGCCCAGACAAAAATTGCTAACGTTAAGCTGCAGAGTCCTGGAAAAAAAAATTAGAGTTATGTTATCAGGCAGCTAAAAGAGCAACTACCTGCTCAGGATGGTCTTGGAACAGAGATAGGTGACTGGAAGGAGAATGTGACCACCCATAAATTGAGTGTGAGGCTATGATATTTTTTGCAATGTTTATGTTTTCGGATTTGGAGCTCAAAAACACGGTTTGAAGTTTTTGTGTCCGTTGTGAGCAGACTTAGAGAACCCTCAGGTTCCAGCAGGGTATGGTCTCACCCTTTGGGTAGGTAAAGTGGCAAATAGAAGAGCGGCGAAGGAAATGAAAGGCGTGAAAGAAAGATGCAGATAAAACAGGCTTTTCACTCCCTTCTCTCTCTCTTTCCTTGCATTGGGATGATTTCTATTTTATTTATGGATGTTGAAGAAAATAGCTTCCTTTTTTTTCCTCTAACAAACAAAAAACCCCAAAACCCACCCCCAAACCCCACGAAAAGCCAAATGGAAATTAGAGCTGATTTGAGCTGAGAAATCAACATTTGAAAACTCAGCTGAACTTACCCATTCCCCTTCCTGTCATTATTCTGCATAAGCTGGATCCATTTTTCCCCACTGCAATCAGCTGTGAAGGAGAACTTCCATCGATTTCAGTAGGAACAAGCTAGAACATGTTAGATTTGAATGTCTGAATCCTCAGCTGTGCTACCCAGGCATGTCAATCTGTCTTAATACTTTATTTCAGGTTATTATATTAACAAAATTCAATGATATGCTACAACAAAATTGCATTACATGCTCTCTCTGTGTTTTGAGCTTTCATACTCCATACGCACTGGCATCCCTCCTCTGAGTGTGTGATTGTATGTGAGCCCTGTCTCTAAATACATTTCAAATATGTTACATTTTTAATTCTTCAAGGAAAAAAAAAAAATCCTGGAACAACAACCAACCAAACACACACATTTCTTAGATTGTGAAAACAGATTCTCTCGAATTTGTGTCTCAAACAACTCAGAGAGAAAGAGCAAGAGCTCTGGGGTTGGGTATGAGCTGCCAGACATCACAGCGAGCAGCACTACGGGATCCTCCAGCCAAAAGAGAATCCAAATTAGTGACCTATATTGGGGATAAACTGGTCATGCACCACAAACATGATTCTGTAATTAAAACCTTCCCTGGTACAGACACAATTGATGCCCAGTGTGCGCGTCGAGGCATACAAAACAAAACAACTACGCTGGGAGAGTTAACTTTTTTAATCTGTTCCTGATGAAATGTGGAAAATACGAGCTGGGATGTGCAGGGCAGCCCTGGGATGCACGGCTCAGACACACACACGGCTGCAGGGACGGGGAAGCAAGGCAAGAAACAAATACAAACCAGATCCCAATGTGGAGCTTAATCTCTCCATTATTTAGAGACAGAGAGTCCGTCGCTGTGCACCAGCCTCTCCCGGTGTCAGATATGCACCTCAGCTCAGAAATCCTCTTTTTCTAAACTGGGGCTAATTCTGCAGAGCGTGTGTTTGGCTTTGGGAGCAGCCCCGGGCTCCGCTCGCCTCTGCTGGGGTGAATTCCAGCACCGATGGGGCTGCGCTGGCATCAGGAGCCTTTGCTGAGTCAGGTTGTGCTGCCGCCCCACCTCGCAGCTCTGCATCTGCTGGGAGAGGGGAAAAAGTACATTTTTAACTGTTTAATGCGTGAGGTCAGGCTGCAGCGAGCGGCGGTGCTGCGGTGGAGCCAGCGCTGTCTGCCGGGGACGGTCACTCGGGAGCGGGCTCTGGGGACGCTTTCTGCTCCAGCACACGATTTAACCCTTTCAGCCTTCTGACAGCTGAATAAATAGGCAAATGAAGCAGGGCTTAATCTAGTGTCCACCCCCTTCCAAAGGCCCTGCACTAAAGAACTTAAGGAACTAATTGCTTCTGTATTGCTATTGCTGCCCAGCCACTCCTGAAAGCCTCCTGGAGGTTTGCCTTGGGTCTGTGCTCTGCGTGCCAGCCTGAATTTGTTAGAATTTACTATATTTCCATATTAAAACAGCCAGGCCAGG
Source organism: Gymnorhina tibicen (assembly GCA_013399875.1). Lineage (NCBI taxonomy): Eukaryota > Metazoa > Chordata > Aves > Passeriformes > Artamidae > Gymnorhina > Gymnorhina tibicen. The sequence goes on along the minus strand of VXAZ01002748.1, from coordinate 715,903 downwards.
GCGGGGGGGGTGGAAATGGAAGAAGAAAAGGGAAAGAAAAAGAGAGACTCATTAAAACTGCATCGTGTCACCCGGCTGAACTTCCCATCCCTCCACTTCCCCCCTCAATCAGCAGCAAGGATAACAATTAGATGTGATAGCTATTCCTAATAGGCAGCAGTTAGCGCTCGCTGCTCCAGCTCTGGCTAAAGCAGGAGAACCCTGGATCATCCCCTGCGAGGTTACAACTGATGAGGCTCCGATGGCCAAATAAACCTCCCCCAGGCAGGGCGGGCACCGCAGGGCTTTCCCCCCTTCCATCGCTCCGGCTCTGGATGCTTTCCCCGCTCGGCACAGCAGCATCAGCGCGGTACAGCCCGTCCCGAGGCTGGGCTGCAGCTCCAAACCCGGCCCCTGCAGCCCAGGGACCCCCGGCCAGGGCGGCAGCAGCGCTCAGAGTCACTCAGCCAGAAAATTTGGTATTAGGAGTGGGAGAAAAGGTCACCTTGGAGGATCAGAGATAGAGAGTTAAAAGAAAGGGACTGGGAGTGGAGGGAGGGAGGGGGCATGGGGGGGAGGCTGAGGAGGGAAGGAGGGAAGGGGATGTAGGATTTCTAAGCAGGCCTGACCCGGGAGGATAAAATATCCTGTTTTCATTGGTTCAAATGAACCATTAGGGAGAGAGTAATTTGTTGACCTTTTTGCTGCCTTATCATGAGATGAACAGCCTTAACATGGGCTTCACGTTTGCCTTAACCCCACCGTAAACCATAGAAGAATTGATTTTTCTTTTTCTTTTCTTCCCCCCCCATCCCCCCAAAATATATAAATAAAGAACAACAACCGGGAAACCAGCCTATATTTTGAGATGATTTAGCAGAACAAGGCCAGGTAGATGTGTGCATTGTTCAGACTCTGTGGATGTTGTCCCCTGCCTTCCTTGTTTGTTTTTGTTCTCCTTTGGCTGAGCAAGTGAGAACCAGGGCTGTGCAAAGGCTCTGCTTCCTTTGGGAATTCAGGCTGGAGGACAGTGATTTTCCTCTTATTTCCATCAGCCTGGCTTGGCAGTGGTTCCAATGAAGTCAGTTTGCACTCTCCTAAAGCCAGTCTCTTTCCCCAGCTCCTGCAGATAGTCTGGCATGATTTTGGCCTAAGAAAGGCAGGGCCGACATGAGGGTTTGGTTGAAATGACAGTTTTAGAGTTCACTGTGGACCTTCCATGCAAGGTTGCCATCTGTGCAAGGAAATGGAGCTCGCAGAGTTTGGAATATGTCAGCTTGCTGGGGGTGTACCCAGAGGCTGCTCATTGCTGAGACCAAACCACGCTCAGATCTTGTGAGGGACTGGCTTTTCTTGGGTTTCACTATAAACCTTGATTTGCAAACTTTGGAGGCTTCGGAAGAGTCTGAGCAGTGAACACCAGCAACAGATATACCCAGTGTGTTGCAGCAGAACCAAACATTTTAAAAAAAGCATTGGGAGTTGTCTGCTTTGGCATGGGAAGAAACCACCAAAAAGTTTTCCCTGTGTCCAGGTTGGTTTTGGATTATCAGTCCTAGGGTGTCTTGTGTTTGCTGTGCAGCAGCTGCCAGGGATGAGGTGGGATCCTGCCAGACAATTCCTGCCCTTTGAGGGAATTCAGCCTCACCTGCAGCTCCTCGGCTGCAGCTCCCACCCAGCTGAGCCAGTCCAAAGGCTCCAATCTGTCCACAGTGTTTTGTACAACTTCATTCACAACGTTTTGTTGTCTCTCCTTGGCACAGCAGGGAAAACGTTCCACTTTCACACAGAAAAAACATTGACCAACTCTAAACAGAAAATTACTTGAAATTGCAGGTTAGCCAGGATTTCTTACTTTGCAACGTTTGTGTTTCCATTGAGTCTCTTATTATAGGAAATTTAGATATGGAGCAGAAGCATCTGGCCTTCAAAGGACCCTGAAATTGCCATGGGATGTTATGATAATGCTGCTTTCATGTGACTGATCTTTTCCATTTGTCCTTTGCTCTCTAGGTAACAGCTTGGAAAATGTCACCTTTTGGTAGGTGAAGAGAAAGCTGCTCTGTGTAGGGTTTGTGATACCAACTTTTATTATAATCATTCTACATGAGATGCAGATCTTCCAGCAGCCAGCAAATTCTTGTCGAATGAACCCAAATCAGGAAGGTCAAATGTTCTCATGGAGGATGCAAGATAAGGATGACTTCTGTGCCTGCTCTTGAATATAGCATCTTCTTTGATCAGAAAGATATTTAAAATTACTTCTAGCAGCAGGCTGGGTAACAATATACCCGTGTGTGCCAGGCTAAAAATAGACCTTGGAACTGCATTTGTAGTACACTGTGAAGTATGTGATTGCTGGGAGAGATTTCAGAACTTTCTTTTTTGCTTTCTGTCTTACATTAATTACACTCTCAAAAAATATCCTGAACATTTTGGATGTCAGGATTTCTTCCTCAATTGTGTGATCACCTTGGGTTTTGGAAGGTGTTGCTGGGTTTTTAGTGGTAGTGTGGCTATTATGAAGGTGGATTTTATTACATTAAGAGTTTAAAGAAGTTATTCTTAAAATAAATTATAACCTGAATAACAAACACATAACAATACGGTTTTAGAAAACCCCATAACAATGGCATAGGTCCTGTAGTTTAACCAAAAATCAATGAAAAATCAATTACAGAGCTTTATTTTAAAGCTTTTCCTACACAGTGCTTGCAGAGTAAACTTTACAACACGCTGTTATACGAAAGCAAAAAAATGTAATAGTAAATCCAGCTTCTAAACCAAAGAGTCAAGTGAATGAAATGTGTTTAAAGTGGAAAACTAGAAGAAATTGTAAGAGGAAAAAAACCCTTATAACAAGCTTTCTTTTCTGTTTTTATTTATTTATCTATTTATTTATTTAAAGCCAATAATGTCATGTGTTAAGCTTTGAAGAAGGAGAGTGTTTGTGCGTGTGGTGGGGAAGGAGCAGGGGCTGCAGGGCTCCCTGGTGCCTTTGACACCTTCACGATGATGTTTGATCTTCATCCCCACTCACCCCCAGCTCCAAACTCAGCTCACACTTTCACTCTTTGGAGAGGCGCAGAGAATTCTCAGGGATAGAAATCTGGGCTTTCCAGGGAAACCTGTGGAAATTCATCCATCTTCACGCAGCCCCAGGTCACCAGGACTCCTGCTAAGGCACAGGGGCACCCAGATACTGCCATGGTAAAAGCCACCAGCGGCTCCCAGACAGTGCAGGCTGTAGGACCAGGGCTCTGGCCATTCCTTCAGGTGGTGCAGATGAAACTGGAGGGACTCTGGAGCTCTGCAAATGCATGACAGGATGGGGATGAGAGTCTGCATCTCCTAAGTCCCAGGGTATTTTGTACCCCTTCCCATTTGGTTGCTCTCCATGAAGCACAGCTGTCCCAAAAGACAGCAGGCTGGGAGGTTTTGTGGAGATGCAACTCAAGCCCTGTGGGAGCTGGGGCAGTTGGTGCCTTTGGAATTTCTCCAACCAGCATCTCCCCACCCCATTTGTGTCTGTGTGCCTGCCGTCTGCTCTTAACCTGTGTGGGTACAGCTTTTTGCTTTTGTTTCCTCTGTATTTCTCAAAAAAAAAAAAAAAATCTCAGTAATATGTCCGTATAGAGAAAATTTTCTTTCCAGAAGGTTGTGAAATTCACTGTGGAGAATTTTTATTAAGCACCTTGAAATGTATGCAGTAAATACAGCAAAAAGAAAGCAAGGGATGGTGCTTATAGGGCCAGGAGGGATCTGGGAGTGCCCAAGGGAGGGGAGGAGGCCTTGGTGTCCCCATTTGATCCTGAGGAAACTGAGGCACAAACCGTGGTGGCACAGGGAGAAATCCTAAATTAGGATGAAGGTGAGACTGGGACCTCGTGGAGGAACCTGAGGACGTGTGAGGTGCTGCAGGTTCTGCCACAGCCCCCAGCACTGCAGATGGTCCACACCAGCACCCAGCACCCACATCCACCCAGCATCCACAGTCCTTCCTGACAGGACTGCCTGCATCATGGGATCACCTTCCTTTCTGGACATTAACAAATACCTGAAGCACAGCAGATGCCTGCTCACACCTTTCTTCTTAAAATGTAGCTAAAAATGAATTCCAGATCTCAAGAAACCCAAAGGGGACAGAGAAGAGGCTGGATCCATCCACCCGCTTCCCATTCCCAGTATTTATCTGCCTGTGGAAAACGCTGGGAGGTGGCTGGCAGAAGCTAAATTTCGATAACAAGAATGGAAGGAACATGTGTACACAGTTGTTTTCCCTGACTGGGGTCTGTGTAGTTCCTCTGGAAGGTTAATAAATGGTATGCAAATCCTCTTAAATGGCCGTGTTTACACCACAGCTTAGTGGCTCCAGCCATGTCCTCTACTTTCAACTCCTGAAGTTTGAGTGGAAAAAGAATTTGCTTCCCCACGCTCTTTAGAGCTCTCCCAGGTTTTGTCCATGTTGTCACTCAGCTATCTGCTCTTGGGATCAGAAGGGGCATCACCAGAGGAAAGAAAAGGAAAAAAAAAAAGTCAAATTTGCCTTAGTGAAAAAAAAGACAGGAGGCTACTGTGGTGCAAAATGAATGATTAATAAGGATAAGAAAAACCTAGTTCAACAGGGCAAATGCTCAATAACAGCTCATTTAATCATTGGCAGATTAGCTGCAAATGCAAAGTGTCTGTGCAGCACTGTGTTAACTCAAGCTGGAAAGTGTTGGCTACTCCTTTAATGACAGCATAACCTTTCATTGTGCATTTATTTTAAAGTCCTCTCCTTAAATTGTGGCGTGTTGGAGGTGGTTTTTTTGTTGTTGTTTTTCTGGTTGGGTTTTTTTTTTTTGTCTCCTGCCCTCAATGAATTTTACAACACGGGAATATGTTGTGAGTTGTGTCACCTCTGCAAATATTGCCAGGCTGGAGTTGTGTCTTTGGGAGAGAATCGGATTTCATAAAGTACGGGCTCAGCTTTGGCAACCACTGCCTCCTCCCTTGATTTCATTTTCTGGCAGCACTGATGCTGTCCTTGCGTAATTGTCCTTATGAGAACCAAGTACACCATAACAAGTGCATTTATTTGTTACCATGAGGAGAGTGGTTTAGCTTGGAGGAATACAGTGAGCTAAGACCTCCCCTTGAGCAGTACAATCATCGCAAACAGAGGATCTGATTCATGGGTGATTTTTTAGAAATATAATTGTTGCTCTTGCTGATTGTCCAAAGGAGCATTTGTTGTATACAAATTGCATTTGTTATTTGCATTCATGATGAACACAGGAGGCTCTTCCCACCGGGCAGTGGGTGCACTGAGGGAAGGTCTAAGCAGCTTTCCAAGGTGTGCGTTTGGTTTCCAAACCAGGCGAGAGAGCCAGGGGCATCACCCATGGCCTCAGGTTTTTGAGGCCAAACAAACCAGGATCTCCCACTCTCTTTTATCACAGAAAGGGCTGTTTCCACACATAATCTGCTGCAGCCTCAGTTTACCCAGTTTAAGCCTGGACTACCACATCTGGGTTAGTGGGGGACACGAATAAAAGTATTGGCGTAAAAAAAGAAGGTTTGGGCCAAATAAAGGGGAAGAATTGGTGGCTGAATTAGTACTAAAATTGATACAGAGAGTTGTGCTGGGCTGAGCTCTACCGTAATTCACATTTGCCTCCATCAGCAAGTCCTGGTGCATAGAAACCCCAAGGATGCTCTTTGTCAATTATTTTGTGGGACCGGCTGCTTCAGCCTCCCAGCAACACTCCCCACGTGCTGTGATAACAGGATAAGCAAGAGGCAATTTTCCTGATAACACATAAATGTTTGGTTTCTGCTCAAATTCATAGTGTAAAGAAAAACACTGTTTGAGGAAGGCTGGGTGAGCAGCAGTGCAAATGTTGTAAATACCAGTTCATAGAGATGTTAGTAATGAATCTATTCTGCATTAGTACTTTTGTTTATCATCATCCAGGGCTTTCAAACAGCAGGGATTGCTTAGCAATAAAATGCACTTCTTAACCAAATTCCCCATTCTTTCCCCCCTCTAATGTGTCTGACCAGCTCTCTTGGCACTTTCCATCACATTGTAATTCCGCAGGTCGCCTGTCACATTGCTGAAGAGATAGAAACAAAGTCGTGTGTGTGGGAATTTGATCATTTGAGCTGGTTTTAAGCTCATTTCAATTAACTTGGTACACTGCTGGAGATAAGCTGCCCCTGCCTGGAGTCACCTTTACTGATAGTCAGTACAGGATGTGAGATATACGAAGTTCACCATGGATTCATATTTATCACCAATAAAAATACAGCGATGAGAGGCTGGTAATGCACACTCTGTCATTATCTTTAGCACTTTATATATACATTTGGCTCCTGTGGCAGAGACGTTCTCAGGGCTGTTGTAAGTGAAGCATCACCTGTGTAACAGATTTTCTGACGCTTCCACTTTGCTTCTCAAATTCAGAGGGAGAGGTGTGAGCGTGATGGGCTCGGAAGGTGGTGGGAAGGCTGAGGAAGGCACAGGAGAATTGCAGCAGCTCTCAGGAGGTCTTGTGCAGACTGGAGGAATTTGTATTCCCCGTTTGCAGGTGGGTGCACTGGTTTGCTTGTAGGTGCATGACGGCACTACTGCCCAGCAAGACGAGGCTTTCCAAAGCCTGAAGAGCACCAGAGCGTGGTCTGTGACCTCTGGTACCCGCAGAAACTTTTTCCTGGCAGCCACCTGGGGCTGAAGAAACATCAGCACAGGCACGTCCACGGAATTCAGTCCTGCCATGGACAAGGGTGTCAGGAGCTTCACGGATAAGCTGTTCTCTAAAGTCCCATGTAAAAGGTTGAACCACCTCACAGCCCAGCACAGCCAAATTCCTGCTGTTTTAAACCATTCTGTGAGGAAGCTCTGCTGCAGCACATGTCAGCAAGGAGAGGCCCCTGAGCACTGGCAATTTTAGAGATGATCTCTATTTTAGAGATCAAAGCTCATGACAGGATGCAATTATGTTTAGCAGAGACAGGTGATCAGGGACTAATACTTTGCATAGGAAAGACGGGCTTGGCATAGGAAATTTGCAACAATGATGAGATTTCTTCTTTGGCTGTTGGTCACAAGTGGAGGAATAACATCATTAAGATATTAACTGAGTACCCAGAGAGGGAATGTTCCTTAGGTTGTTCAGCTGTACTGTGCACACCGAGCTCTCGTTAAAATTCCCATCTCATTCAGGACTTTTTAAAAAACAAACTATTTAACCGAACTGCCAGAATTTGGTTAATAAGAGCTTATTTTTTTTTCTGGCACAGCCCTTTTATTTTATTTTTTTCATTTGAAGGAGAGCATAAAAAATTAGGTACGTATCGTTTGTACCCCTTGGACTGGTGTTGGTTTCAGTAGAAGGTGGCACAGACATTTGGAATCGCTGGCTGTCAAAGAAGCAGTGATAGCAGGGCTGTTTGGAGCAAGGAGTGTTGCTGTGGTACACAGCCCAGCTGTACAGAAACCATGGAAAAAAGCCTATGGATGATGCCACTGAGTTTGGATGTGTATTTTCTGATCCCTGCCACGGAGCACTAAGGCTGTGTGTGTGTTTTCTGTGTTTCTCTGACACCAGACCAATGCCATTAACTGTGGGTTCTCTGTGGTGAGGGATGGGGACAGCGATCAATAACCAATATGTATTTCATAAACACTCAGCCAAGGTCACTGAAACAAACACAGGAGCAGATCCACAGTACCCTCCTGCTAAGTCCACATGTCCCCAGGGAATATTCATTGCTATTGGGGTGCAGGTGTTATTTCTGCTTCTCTGTTTTAATTCAGTTGGTCCCTGAAGGATCTGATGGGCTTTGGAGACCTTCTGGCAGCACCTTTTATCAGCTAACACTATCCATCTGTGGCACAGTGCTGGCCTTTCCTGTGACCTATCTGCTGTGTGACCTTGATTTTGCCCTACCACTAATCTGTAGAGCCAGTTCTGGACCCTCAGCTATTTAACCCTTCAGCACTGTAGATCTGATTGTTCTTGCACCACAGTGGAAGCAGCAAACCAGCTTTACAAACTGCTCCTGGTGCTGCAGAGACGTCCATAATCAAGGGAGGCAGGTGGGCACATTAAACTAACGAGTTTTGCTGGAGCATTTGGGTCAGTCATTGCAAAGAGCCACTGGAGGTCATTGGAAACACTTGGTGGGATGGTGGGTGCCTTACACAGGTGAGGCTGCTCCAGTTCAGTGGCCCAGCCAAGTTTATAAAGCCAGCAAGAGGAACTCTTACTTCTTTCTGATCCTTGAACCAGCGGGTCTGAGTGCTTAAGAACCTAGAAGGTAACAGCTCCATCTTTAATTCTTTTTATCTTAAACATCTATTTAGGGAAATTACTTGTGGCATGAGTTTTCCAAGGATTGGAATTGCCAAAATATGGATTGAATATTTGGATTAGTTGGGGTATTTGAAAAACTGCCATCCTAAATAAGAGAGAGTGCATCTGCATGTTGGTGATTAGGCCCCGGTGCTGCTCTGCTCAGATTAAAAGCCCCGTTTCTCTCCCTGTCAAACACTGTAAGGAAGGAACTTCATCTTGGTAAACCATCCAGTTTAAGTATTTGAACACTAAGTGGAAGTTTCTGGTGATCAAAGTAATTTCCCTGAATAATGTATTCATACATAAACCTGAAAGAAATGTCATAATTGCAATAAGGTGTCTCTGGGGAGTTTGGTTATCATGATATAATCACATCCCTGGAGAGTGAGAGGCACGAGGCATAGCCTTGTGCTTAATAACACCCCAAGGGTGTGATTATCTCATAGCAATCGCACCCTCATTGTGCCATGTGGCCTCAAGAGCTGCAATGGGGAGAGAAAGCCACAAAATTTAAGTGGAGGCAACAAAAACATGGAGACCTTGGGTATTCGGACACCAGTTTCTGCATTTTTTTAGGTGGAAAGAAAAAAACTAGGAGCAGCACGATAAACAGCAGAGAGTGAAGCTGTTTCCTTGCAGAGCAAGGAAGAATGGGATGCAGTATCTGTCCTCAGCCATCTGCTGTGCCTTGTCCTGCCTTCCCTCTATTTTTTTTTTGTTTGTTTGTTTTAGTCCACCAAGTTGAATTAATGTGGAGGGGCTCGTTGTGACGCAGCACAGACCTGACAGTGCCTTGGCAAAGCGTCACGCTCTGTGTGTGACCTGGGCACGGCGGGCACGGCGCTCCCTCCGTGGAAAACAGGGAAGGACAGGGTGCGGAGGACGGGGAGAGGGGGGAGTTGTGCAGAGCCACTCCGCTCGCCATCCTCCTGTCTGCCTCCAGGCTCCTCCTGCTGCAGGGCAGTGGGAGAAGGGAGGCTGTAAGGCAGGTGGGATGCTGCTTTGGACAGTGGCTGTGCTGTTTCTGTGGGAGGCTCGGAAACCTGGGGATTCTGCTCCTCAGTGCAGGTCTGGAAGTTGGATTTAGAGGAGAGGGTTCCTTGTAACAGCTGATACGGCTTAAAGTTGCATTATCCTCTGCTGGTTTCCGTGGGGGGGTGATGTGAAGGAAGGGTGTTCGTGGCATCACTCGGGGTCCTGCTGCAGAGGCAGAGCAGGTTACAAGAGCTCCAGATGCTGCTGCCCAGCCTGTTCTGAGCTGTCTCAGCAGCCCGGTGTGGATGGGACAGCTGGGTGCAATACTGAAAGGAAATCACTGAGGTTTGGTTGTGTACAACCAGAAGGGCAAGAGGAAAGAGGAATGAATTCCCAGCCCAGCTGCATTGCCATGGAGGGAGTCTACTTGTGCTGCTTAGAAAAGTGATTTCTGAGATCCACTCCCACATCTTTTCCTGAAATGGAGCCTTGAAGGTGTGCTATGCCTTACCAGGAAAAGGGACAGTTGGAAATGCAAAACCCCCTGAGTTTTGTGGGAGATATTTCCCTTAATTGTCTGGCCCAGCTGGTTTAAAATCCAATTGTGTGGGCCCAGAGCTGTAGAATTTGATTGGGAACATACACTTTTCATCAGGGAGAGTCAACATCTTGCTCTTTGCATTTTTTTTTTTCTGTACCTGTGATTGCNCCACATCTTTTCCTGAAATGGAGCCTTGAAGGTGTGCTATGCCTTACCAGGAAAAGGGACAGTTGGAAATGCAAAACCCCTGAGTTTTGTGGGAGATATTTCCCCTAATTGTCTGGCCCAGCTGGTTTAAAATCCAACTGTGTGGGCCCAGAGCTGTAGAATTTGATTGGGAACATACACTTTTCATCAGGGAGAGTCAACATCTTGCTCTTTGCATTTTTTTTTTTTCTGTACCTGTGATTGCAAGGAGCCACAGTTTCACTCTTTTTTTGATCATGTAGGAATAAGTGGTTGCCAGAAAACAGGAGGTTTATAGCTTTTCTCTTGCTCTCCGTGCCCCAGCTCAACATGCACAACCTTTGTGTGCAAAAAAAGAGGCACCTCCACTATTCACAGGATGCTGCAGGGAATATATCACGTTTATAGCTGTTGGGGGAAAAAAAAGCTGTTGTTTAAATCTATTGTGTGCTCTCTAAGGTTTGCAAAACCAGAGTAGTTTGGGAGATAAACCTTTTTTTTTTTTTTTTTAAATCCTGAAAGATGGATGGTTGTTGTGTAGGTATGGGGGGAAAGGAGATATTTTATTGTGTGTTTTGTGTTTTCCAACGGCTTGTAGATGTGGGTAAGAAGGAAGAGGAGGGTCAGAATTCCATCAGTACCACAGTGCAACATTTCTGGGGCATTTCTGATTGTGGCTCTGAGGGTTTTGTAGAAAATCATTGTCGTTTCCTGCAGCACAGTCCCTCCCTGACAGTCTGTCCTGCCATTGCTTTACTCTGCTCTTAACAGCTGCAGAAAATGAGGGAGGATTTTTGGCAGCTGGTGAAGTGCACCCTGAATCATCAGGGGCGGCAAGTTTGTGTTTTGGAAGCCGCACTGAGAACTCTGCTGGTGCCTGGGTGCTGGGGATCAATTGGTGCTTGCTTTGGGCACTCCAGCCAGAAAGGGAAGGGCTGCCCGATTCCCTGAGCAGGGTGGCCATGCTCTCCTCCACATCCTGGATTCCCACTTCACCGTCCTTCTCCACAGCTGTCAGCTTGAGGGATTTATCAGACATCTTTTCCTAGTTTGTAGAACTTTTCACAGGGCTGACAAAAGATTGGCAACAGACTTGGTAGGACCTCACTGTACCAGACCTCCTGGGATGGGCAGAGAAAATGTTTATCTTTTGAGCAGCTACTTTTGCATTTTGAGTACTAGGGAACATTTTGAAGAGATTCTCTTTTAATTTGGCTTTGGGAAAAAACACTGTATGAACAAATCTAGTGAAAAATCCTGGCGAGAGAGGAGAATCGACTAAAACAAATTAGAGAGGTTGGGTGCTTATTGCCTAGTCAGCTTATTAGATTTCTTCTACAATGTTTTTTTAAAATCTGAAAGCCCCAAGGTGTAACTAGCATGCTTTATGTTTTTATAGAGTCTAGGCAATTTCCACAAATTGAAAAATCATTTTAAGCTTTCAGAACATGTCAGGATGATGAAATGAGTAAATTCTGTCTATTTTTTGATGACATTTCCTCATTCTTGCACATGGTAGGCTTGTTTTTGTTTACTATTAGGTGATGTCGATGAGTTCTGAGGTGGTTTTTTCATTGTTAAAATAACAGCTTGTGTATTTGAGAGGAAAAGCACATGTGGATGTGGATCCAGCAGACACAGGGAAGTGAGGGAATGGCTGGTCAGGCTGACCACTCTTGACAATATCTCTTTAAGAAAGCTCTGTACTCTCTTGCAATGTTAAAGTTGCTAAGGTAACTGTGCATTTTTTTAGAGCACAGCAATGTAAATAGGTACATGACCTGTATAAATTCTCAGTGCATAAATTACTAGAGCCCTCAAGCTAGAGTAACTTATACACTTCCTTATTTCCAAATGACTTTTTGGCTTCTCTGCATGTCTAATGCACGAGGATTTGACGTGCCCAGTTCATGCTGCAAAATGTCCACGAGCAGACCCGGGGCACTGATTTCCCCCGTGGTTTTGGTGCAAAGAGAAGCCAGGATTGCTTAACGGGCTGTAATGGGCCCTCAAGGAGAGGGGGACTGGCTCAGTGCTCTTTGCCCCTCCAGACTTGCACCCCAGCAAGTCTCCCCAGCTCATTTCTGTGCTGGGGGATGCAACCCCTTGGGTTGGCATCAACCTTGTGTTGGGCAGGCAAGGAAGCTTGGGGTTCTCACTGGGAACCTGTGTCCTGGCCTGTGGCTGTGCCTGATCACCCACCTGAGTGCAATTCCAGTAGCTGTTTGAAATAGGAGGGCTGGGTCCGGAAATGTAGGTCCAAGATTCCCTGGTGAGTCCTACAGCCTGTGCACGGGTCTAATCTGCATCTCCCACAGCAGCTTTGTTCAGTGCCAGCTCTGCACGGTACCTGTTGTGCGCTCCTTGGGCTGTGAGAGGCCAGATTGTCTTAGGAAAACTGAAGCTGAACAGCTCCTGCTTTGATGCCAAATTCTACAACCCACATCCTCGTCCTTTGTCCTCTTTTGCTATTGTGTTTTTGCAGCATCCCTGAATGCAGAATTGCTGGAGGGGATAACGCAGCTCAGTTAATTTTATGCCTGTGCACACTGTTGCTGTGTCTGCAGTCAAATTGTGTGCGTGGCTCCGGAGCGGGGCTGGGTGTTTGGGTCCTGCTGCCTTGTGATAAAAGGTGTCATGCTCGTGATGGAGGCTTCTGGTGCAGAAATATGTGCACATACACCGGGTAACACATGTCCAGTGATTCTTCAAGCTGTGTTCGGCCTGCTGCACATATGCTGCAAAAATAGCTTGACCACTTGCAGCAAACCCAAATGCGCTGAGATGATCTCTGTGTGTCCAGGGGCCACTTCTCTGGGATTTCTGGGTGTCCATGCAGCCAAAATCTTCATATTACATCCAGATAAAATGCTCTGGGAGACAGCATGGATGGGGGTGTCCAGGAGGAGGCTCGCCCTGGCTTGGTGGTACTTGCTGATATCAATTAGCAGGGGATATAATCTTATTTCTGGAAATATCTGCTGGTGAACATCAGACTGCCCACATGTGCCTTAGCAACATCCCAAACAGCTCTGCGGTGAGGTCATGGACCACCGCGGGGAAGGCAGGACTGGCAGTGCCAGTTTCACAGGCTCCTTGTCAACAATACCATCTGCTGGATGGATCACTGCTTGGAAAGGGATGGCAGGACGTGGCATCTGACCATGGCGTGCAAGGCTTATTTCCATGCTTACCTGTGGATACAAAAGGGTGTCTGTATAAAGAGATGCTCTGGCAAGGTGGCAGTGTACCCCTGTCCCACCCTCTTCCAGTGACGAGGGGCCTGGATGAGGCTGCTTGGATCTCCAAAGCTGGATCAGCGTCTGCTAAAACAATCCCAGGGAATTTCAGGCTGGGGAAATATTTTAACTTGCTCCCTTCCTTTGGTTCGTGAGTCCTTTCTTATTTCTCAGCCAGAGAAACATCTCTGGAGACTTCTCATGCGGCGTTGGAGGATGTGAGCAGCCCAGTGCTGGCAGACCCAAATGGTGTCACAAGGCAGGGGACCTACTTGGAGGCCAGTTTGGAGGGCTGCCCCTCCCTGAGCACCACAGCTCAATGTATGGGCAGGTTCACTCTTGCTGCTGACACACAAAATCTCAAATCAGGTCTCTGATCCTCAGACTGCTGGGTTTTCCTTACATGTCCGTGGTTTTACAATAATAGTGGCTGCTGGGGTGAAACGACCTGAGCACATCCCAGCAGAGAAACTGAGAGCAGAATTTAGGCTAGACATGGAAGTAGAAACCATTTCAGGAACAGGAGGGTGAAGGAATTGCTGTGGGGAGAAATTTGATACCGCAACTGGAATGATTTGGTGTTTGCTCAAGTTATACATTGTCTTATTTTTAAGACAGAAATAAGTTGATCTGAACAAGTCCCATCTGCTGTAGCAGGGATGGAGCTGGTGAGCTTTGGTACAATTATACTGAGACACAGTGGAAAATACTGGAGAAGTTCTGCAGAGATTTTTTTTTTTTCAAGCAAACCAACAGGAGGTGGGAACACTCCTTCCCTTGGCTTGCAAGGAGAGTTGCTGTCTTATGACTCCTTGCTGCAATGAGAAGTTATTTCCTTTCTTCAGGGCAGGAGCTTCGCAATCAGAACCCTGTAAGTCAGGCAGGAAAATGCAGCAGTGGGTGCATTGCTTTCTCCCCAACTCCTCTGCACTGCTGGTCCTCTGGCAGCACCCACGGGTCACCCATCCTTGGCGGGTGACAAAGCCGTGCCCTGGCTCTGTGCACGCAGCGGGGTGTGCGGATTTTTGGTGTTGTTTTTTTTTTAAACAGCGCACTATTTCCAGGAGGAGATGGACTGCGCTGGCGCGGGGCCAGAGGCAGCCCTCTCCTTGCCAGGAAGCCAGATGCATGGTCACATTGCCTGGCTCTCCCTGGCAAGGCTGGGAAAGCTTCAGCAGGTGTGATCAAACAGCATGCGGGAGCCGCAGGTCCAGAGCCGCCTGCCTCCGAGGTACCACCACGCTTTGTCACCAGAGCCCCTGCGCGGCGAGCGTCCCCTCAGCCAAACCAAAAACCCTCGGCGGTGGGTGCTGCTCCCCCCCGGTGCGCGCTCCGCTGGGCTGGGCTTTGAGGGGTGGCTTTGGAGCAAGGAGCAGCAGCAGGATGGAAAGGCTCTTTCCCCTGCCCTCCTCCCCCGCCGGAGCCTTCCACCTCCTCAGCAATGTTGTGGCGAGAGCGGAGCCTCACAGTCAGCAGACTGCAGTGACAGATGGCAGGTCATAAGCCCTCTCGCTAATCTAACACTGGAAAAGAAAATAGGGCTGGGGGTGATTCAGCTGCTAGGCCTCAAAGCGAGGGGCTGACGGGATAGCATGCTCCTCTGACATGTCCTTGAAGGATGCTGCATCCCAGAGGACCGCGGGAACAAAAGTAAAGTGACGATCAAGCAAAAATCTGTTTGCAGAATAAGGCAAATTTTGCTAAAAATGGATAATGTGCTCAGAGTCATTCTGAGTAATTGGATTTCTATTAGCAAGATGCAAATATTACTAATAGAATTCTCTAGCAGGAATAATTTGTGCTCTGGATCTGAAGCTACCCGGGCACCGTCGTCTTTCCATCCTTAATTGTCCACTGACCAGAGCTGTCTGCACCCTAAATGTATTTATCTATCAAGCTGTCTCTTTTTATGTGTGGATCTGAAAGCAAGCTGAATCCATTTAATTCAGCACAGCATTCTGGAAACATTCGTGTGGCAAGAGGAATTTCTTGGCATTTGTAAGCTGCGACTTGCACTTAAAACTAATACATTTTATTTTCAAGGGAGGAATACAGGCTGCATCCTGAGCCGCCTGCTCCTGCTGGCAAACACCCATCCTGCTGAAGTGGCAAAGCTTGTGACACCGTGGTGAAGGCCAATGTCAGAGGCTGTCGTTGCCTCCATCCTACCATGAAATCGGTTTAAGGTCGGGAGAGGAGTGTTACCGATTCACAGGGAAACCCTTGCAGGGGGCACAGGAGGTTCTAATGCCACTGGGCTGGATGGTCCCTGTGAAACAAGTGGGGCTCTTTGCTATGGGAGGCCACAAATCAGAGCTGTAGATGTCCAGGAGTAGGGACTATGGGTTTGCAGCTATAGAGCACCGTGGCTCTGCTCAAGTGGAGAGTTTTGGATAACTGTGGTCCTGCCTGCTGGATCTGCAGGGGAAAGCACGCCCTGCTCTGTGTGTAGCTGTGAGGGCAGGCACTGCTACCCCTGCTCAGTCACTGCTGCTGTCGCCCTGAAACAAAGCAAAACAAACAAATCGGTGTATTTTTAAAACCGATTCCTGAAGGGAGTATATTTTAAGAATTTTTAAAATCAAAATGTCTTTTTAGTGGAACAAGTACCTGTACATGATGTTCTCCATATTTTCTGGGGAGGAAAACCTCCCACTTCCGAAAACAGCTTTTGCAGAAAGTGTTAAGGGGTTTTTCAAGCTACAGTTCAAGTTTTTTTAGCTCAAATGTTTCACTTGTTGCCCCAAAATATTTTATAAGAAGTTTTCAGGCTTGAAAACATTTTAAAGTGATGGGAAATCATCATAGAGTTCTAAAAAATCACTTTGGAGGAGAAACACTTGTGGGCTGGTACCACCAGTGTTGACATCAGCTCTGATTTTTAACTTGGTAACAAGCTTGAACTAACAGACTGCAGAGCAATTTCTTCTGGTCCTTCCTGGCTCCTGTTGGCTTTCATCTTGGAAGAGGAAGGAAAAAAGGACTGTAGAGAGAAGACACTTCCTTTTGCACCCTCCTGTATCCTGGTATTGTTATACAGGGGGAAAAGGGATATGGAAAAGGAAAATTTCCCCGTCAGTGTAGAGCTAGAAAATACCTGGACATAATACTGCAAAACAGAACACGATATTGAAATTCTGCTGGCTCTTTAAAACTTTAGAAATACTGTCAGTGCTGAAGTGGCCCAAGTTCATGCCAGTTTGAAGGTCTGTCTTGAAGTTTGTCTTCGTGCAGAGCTAAAATGGATTAGGAAAAATAAGCGATATTTTAAGAATTACCAGGAAACTGGACGCTTCTACATTGCTGATGTTGAAACAAATATAAATGTTGACACGAAGGTTTGGGGTGAAACTAAAGCCATGTGGTGTGTGAGGGGATTCCGTCAGGAAGTCTAACGAGGTTTGTTTTGTCCTGGAAGCTGAACCCTTCATCAAGTTCATTTAGCCAAAACTGGAGGAAGGAGGTCTTGTGCCAAAGGGCAGCTTCTCTGCTATTTGGGTGCAGACCAGCGCTGTGGCTGTACTGACAAAGTGTGCAGGTGAGTGGAGGGGAAGGTCTGAGAGGTCACACTGTCTTCTCCGAGCTCCCAGTGAGCTTGCAAGTCATGAAATAATCATACAACCCTAGATTAGGGTTGGAAATATCAGTGATCCATCCCTTCCCGGGATCCCTCGCTATATTGTCAATGACCTGCTCATGGATCTGATGGGAGTGGTCCCTTTAAAAGTACAGAACCCCCAGTGATTCTCATAACTGCTTCTCAGAGAAGGTTTAGCCTCTCTGAAAGCCAGTATAGATCAACCTTTGCTCCTGGGAGCTACAGAATACAACCCTCTACTAAATGCTCTGGCCTTTGTGTCGTTGTGGGATCCTGGGAGGAGATACCTTAGAAAAGGGGTTTTGTTAACTTTTTTTGTCTAGGCAGATGGCAGCAAAGATGGTTGAGATAGTAATGGTGGGATTTTTTGCTCGTTAAGGACATGCTTTTCAAGAAGGTACAATTTTTATGAATAAATGCCATAAAATAACATATCGGTGACATGGGGCAGGGTCTCACTGCGACCTGTTGTGCTGTTTGAGCACCACAGGAGAGTGAGCCCAAACTCTGTCCACCTGCTCAAAAATCCAGAGGATGTTTCAGTTATGGCTCAGCTCATTCTTGGAAAATCAGAGGCTTCCCACCATTATCACCTCTGAAAATCTGACCTGGGAAAATAAGTGCAAATGCAGTCAATGGATCTGTGCTTAGACACGCTCACTCTGCTGTTGGAATGCTGAAATAAATAGGATAATATGTATCATTTAGCTGGAAAACAAGGCAAATATAGAAGGGAGATGAACAAAAAGAAGGTGTTAAACGCCGGGTCCTGTTTTTAGAGTCCTTCTCCTGTAAGTGCAGCCGAGGCGCTGGAGGTGAAAGAGCTGCTGGTTCCAGTGATGTGACAATAATAATAAGTAGTAGAAGTAGTGGCAAAGCTGAAGGCAGGAGCTGGGGCGGGGAAACTCTGGCTGTGTAAGTCGGCTTGTGCAATTCCCAGAGCTCTCCTTATCTCCCTGTGCCTTTGGTTGGCATATCAGCCAGACAAAGAGCTTAACGCAACTTGGCAGAGCGGCTGGGGAAATTGTTTAAAATTTCCAGCAACTGGAACAATTAAGTAAGCCTCGGAACGAGGGAGAATAGTTGTCCCCTTAGGATTCCTATCACCCAAGGATAACATTTCCAGGCTTTGTCCAGCAAGAGATGTCACTTCATTTACAGAGATCCTCACAATGTTGAGGTATATTGGATATTGGTTATTATATGCAGAAGACAATCAGGAATCATCTCAGCTGGGCTAATTGTTCCTGGGTTCAGGGCTGATGGAATTTTAATTTCAGAGCTCGTGAAGTTTCCCAGAATTATAAAAGATGATGGAAAAGCTGTGGTTTTCAGAAGTATATTATTAATATCCTGGATTCAGGGAATTTAAGGTTTCAGCCAAATGCATCCCTGAAAAAGAGATTCCTCAGCTGGGACTGACTACCCTTAGCTGCCTGTTTTGGGATGGAGACAGGATGGAGAAGCAGCATTTTGTACAAGAACGGACTGTGGCAAGGGCTCGATTCCCTGACAGTCGTGTTGACGTCATGTTCTTCAATGTTTGTTTTTACAGCTTGCAAAAAAAGAGAAGTGTTGCCCTATTTTGTGTCACTGCTTTTTCTAGGGTGCTTCTCTTCCCTTCCACCTCTTTCCTTTACTGAACCTGTGCTGAGGATGTGTCATTCCTTCACAGCCCCCTCCCTTTGGATGGGGGAGGAAAAAGGGAAAGGGGTGGGGGGGCAGGAGCAACGACTCTATGGTACTGTATAAATAGTTGCTTTATTATCATAAAAAAATTGCACTCTAAAGATTTTTAGGATCAAAACATACCAAAGAAAATGTAAAACAAAATTAAAATGAAGTCGGTATTCACATTGTCAGCAGTTATTTTGTCACTGCAAAGCATCTCCTCAAAGGAATATTGTGCGGCGCAGCAGCAGCCGAATGAAGCAAGCGGCTCCGGCGTTTACTTAAAAGGGAAGTGCAGGGACATCTTCAAACTGCAGTAATGGATCCCTGGGGTTTCTCTAAAGTCTGATAGTGGCACTGACATTTCCTGTGAAGTTGGAGGCTGGCAGGTTGTTAAAACTTCCCTGGTTTTTTTAACTGCATCAAGTGTTGCTGTAGTTTGTTGAACATATAAAATCACTTCTCCACCTCCTCCTTTAAAAAAAAAAAAAAAAAAAAATTCCAGATATCAATAAAGAACTTGAGAGAGGAAAACACTATAATTATAGCCAAAAAGCTGGCACAATGCCTGCTGTATAAACCCGTTATTTTGGTAGCATAGAATTCGGTACTGGAATAATTCTCTGGGTGGAAACTTGGCAAACATGATCTCAGCCTGTGAGCTAATCTTTTCTTTTTCCTCCTGTAATAACATTTTTTTCTACGCTACAGATTTAGCCATTTTAAAATTGTGCATCCTATTACTGAGATTGTGTATGCACAAATGACCTATGTTATGGGTCTCTGGGGTGACGTGAATGTAGACAAGAGATCTGCATGTTAGATTAAAACCCCTTCGCTGGAAAATTGGTGCCCTGTAGATTCAAATACTATTAGCCTTGATCTGAACTGCTGCCACGAGGGGAGCTGGCTATTGCTGAGGGTGCCGTGGGAGGACTGGGGACCAGGAGAGCCCGGACAAGGTTTGAGATCAGGATTTTGGGTTGCCGTGTGATGGGGAGCGTTTCTGGTTCTGCTCCTCACTGTTTCAGTCTCGCAGCAATTCCTGTCCTGGAGCTCGCTGAGTACTTGAGGAGTAAAAGCCTAAATATTTGCAGAGATTTGAGGATTCAAGTCCATTGTGAAATGGAGCTGGTTCTATCTCCACAACATTGCAAGAGATGTCATCAGCTGTGCACAGAGACCAGGTTTTATGGTTAGCCCTTCTTAACAGAGCTGAGACACCAGAACACCTTGGTGGAACCGTGAAAGAGCTCGGATAACGCAGGACTCCTGTAGCAATTTTTCTTTTTTTTCATTTTGACCTACATCTTCAGTTTTTAAAGAACAGCGTGTTTGCCTACACTTGCAGGTTCTGGGAGCTGCAGATGCTACGGGAAGAGAGTGAGGTTTGAATTGAAATTCATGCCAGCCTGCCATAAACATCTTTCTAAATGAATATAATAAGATCAAATCTCTCACTGCTGTTGTCACTCCCTCCAGGGTGCCTTGGTTCTCTGGTAGCAGAGACTGTCCTATGTGTTGGGACTGCCTGGGTGGGGATCCAGGGGCAAAACTGGTTCTTCAGAACTGTGGGGTAATTAGTTCCACTTCCCTGCAGCAGAAGGGAGGACTGCAGCCACCTTTGAAATCGTCTTACCAGAAAGTGGGATGTGCAGTTTGCCAATGTGCTGATTTCCAGAGAAATCAGTCTCTTAAAGTGGGATGTTTCTGGGAGTCTTGGGGCAAAAAAAAAGAAAAGTGCTGTTGGAATTGAAGCAGGCTGAGACCAGAGGTGCTCTGTGGATGCTGGTGCTTGCTTTGGGCGGGTAGCAAACCTGCTCATAACTTTGACCATTTTTCAGCTGGAGGCACAAGTTGTTTTCCTCCAGCCTATGCATGGGATTGACTTTGGGTTTTTTGCTCCCAAGGTGGTGCTGAGTGCAATTTGCAGCAGCCTGAAGGAAACAGGACCCCTTGGTGGGGATGTGTGAGCAGACTTGGTGCTGCCATTCAACCCCTGTCATTACCCTGCTCTGTGTTAAAGCTGAGTGTGGTTCAGGCTGAAAAACTGAATGTTGAAGGGGCCTATCTGCTCATGGGATGCGCTTAAAAATTAGGGTGATTTTTTAGGTAGTGTAAATTACTTCTTGATTAAATGATCCTTTGGCACTTTGCATCAGCCAGAGATTGTCACTCTTGCATCTTGCTGAGGGCAATGCTCCGTGTGCTTGGGCTGAAGTTGGTGGATAACTCATATCATATTTTGAAGAAATTTTAAGTAATTTACCTTTTTGAGTTGTTCTGGGCGGTTCTGGTTGAGAAGGGGGAAAAGACCTTGCAAATGAAGGGCCGCCACTGAAGATTGTGGTGACACAGGAGTTACAAGCCAGATCCAAAACACCACTGAGACTATGGAAAAGCTGCTGTTCCTTTGGTGGGGGCCTTTGGGTCAGGCTGGCTCCTGTCTCCAAGATGTGACCATTAACTGAGTCCTGAGGTCAGCTTGGCCCTAAGTGAGCAGCTACTGAGAGGCATTTAAAAACATGAGGCAGGTCATGGTCACACCTGGATGGAGTGGCCTCTGCAAGTATTCACAGATCATATTAATCATAAAGTGTGCCACAAAGGCATCCCATTAAAAAAAAAAATCACAGGGGCCCAAGGGGAAGGGAACCCAGTATGCTGCTTTCTTTGCCTTTTTCAGAGTTTGGTTTTAGCCTTTGGAGAATTCCTGTTCATGCTGCAAAATTTTTTTAGGAAGACAGAAAAGTGCATTGAAAACAAAAGTAGATTAACTTCCCTTTGCAAGTCCAAGTCTGACTTCCAGGAGGTGAAGGTGTTTTGGTGGAGTCTTGGTCCCTGGGAAATGGATTTACATCTTTCACCTCTGCTATCCCCACAGAGAAGAAGGAAAAAAAGCCCCAACCCTCAAATATTTTATCTTGTTCTGCAGGACCCAAGCAGATCTCTCCCCAGGGACCATAAATTCTTTCCTGACTGTCACCACTGCTCCTGGACTCTGGTGCAGCATGTTGGGAGAGTGAGCTTTGTTCCTCCACAGCACAGAGGACATGCCACAAATAATTTAAGGGACCATTTTTCTTGTTATCTGACGTTAAATATTCTTTACTTAAAAAAAAAAAATCCACACCACTTGGCATAAAGTAATATATCCAGTAGAAGGGCAGATGCTGTTTAATAAAAGACACAGCCCTTGCCTCTGCTCTGCATCCAACCTCCTGAGTCACTTCCAGCCTGCTTGCACCTCCGCTGCAAGGTGATGAGATGGGCCAAGAACAAGCTCTGTGCTGGGCCAAAACTCTTTAAGGACGTTGTTTCTACCTCTGATTCAACTGCAGGAAGGAGTAAATTGTGATTTCAGTGCAGCTGATTGGAATGATTTTTATTTTTAAATCCAACTTATTTGGGCATCTTCTCTATCTTCAGTAGAAATTGTGTATTCAGGTCCTGGTGACGTTGGTGCTGTGGGAGGCTGGGCTGCAGCCCTTCAAATCACAGAATCATGGAATCATTAAGGTTGGGAAAGACCTCTAAGATCACCAAATCCAACAGTCAGAGGTCAAAGGATGTGTCCTCTGGGCTTGCTCTGGTTCCTGTTTGGATGGTGTGATTGAGCCTGGAGAGGGGCTCTTAAATGGTGGTGGAGATCTGGTGGCTGATGGGGAAAGTTCTCTTGCCTTTAGAGAAAAGAGATTGGACGAGCGAAAGAGCAAACTCCAAACTCCTCTGCTCATATATTTATTGGGTCTCTTTGCAGTGGAGAAGCAGGTAATAAGTGTTGATTACAGAAAAGAAAAGCAGAAGGTGTAAGGGCAAAAATCTGATTCCTGATGCACTTTCTCACCTCCAGTTTGGGGGCAGTGATGGGGTTTTGCTCCCCTGCTGTATTTCTTCCCTGATACAGAAACAGAATTGGAAAGAAATAATACATAAGGAAATGGTAACCCCAAACTAACCCTCTCGAAAAGCTGTTCCTCTCAGCTTTCTGTTTCTTTAGTGGGCTTTAAGTTTGTCACCTGCTTATCTTGCTCCTCCTTTGAGCTTGTGAAAGGCACCTTCATGTGTTTCTAAAACTTTGCTTCGGTGCTAAGGTAAATATGAATTTTATTCTGTGAGCTGAGATTTTTGGAAACAAGAGTTTGAATGCACAAATCTTGTGATTTCAAGGTAAAATAGGATGTGTTTTGTTATAAATTTATCTGCTGTATTGGCACTTTTGATGTTAGGGCTTTTTTCCCCCTTTGTAATGTATTCTGAGTTCCTTGGTATTTTCCTTGTTTTTTTGCCTAACCCCTTATAATTTCCAAGCAGTTCAGTTCTGGCATCTGAACTTGTGTATTTGTGGGGAAGGATTGGATGATGACTTTCAGATTCTAAGTTTTGTTTGACAGCTTCTTATTCCGTGTAACAATTTCATTTCTAACAGCCAGGAAGCCAATTTTAGAGCAGCACAGAAAGAATTTCATAGGTAGCATGAACGCAGTCAATGCAAAACCACCTCTGCCCCTGCAATGTAAATACTGAAGCATGTCCATAAATTTAACTATGACTGTTCCAAGGAGGTGCTGGTGCTGTTAGCAGGGCTGGGGCCTCAGCATTCTCAAACTGCTTCTTTTTTTCCTTATTTTTCCTCACTTTCACATGAATTTTTATGAATGACAGCATGTGTTTGTGTGTTTTTATGCTTGTGTCCTAGTGGGTTTGATCTGGGTGTATCAGGCATCTGCCTTGCACAGTTCCCAGCTATACCATGTTAATTATATTGCTCTGCTCTGACATAATAAACACTGAGCGAGTTGTGAATAGATTATTTACGATGCCACCTGAACTCTAAGTAATTATAGCTGTGTAATTTAGCTTCTCCCTATTTCATTTTATATATAATGCAATATTTCAAAATATTCCAGCGCGCATCTATCTTTAGCTCTGTGTTTGAATGAATAAATTGTGATTCTCTTTCAAAGGTAATATATCAGCAATGCCCTTAAGGGAGGGCGCTGTAGCTCTGTCAAGAGTGATCCATAAACTAATTCCCACATAAACATAGACAATGGATACAGAGAATGAACACACACCTTCATTCACAGAAAATAACACTGTGCTTACCTGTCTGGGTCTGTGGAAGTCTAATGCTCTACTGTCAAAGCACTAAAGGGAGGGATGTAATACATCTCAGCCTAATGGGTTTTAATACAGGACTTTTCCTGCAATTCAAGGTGCCGTGACAAAATTAGTATCGGGCAACAAATATCTTGCGGTAAATGGAATGGAAGTATTAATGTTTACAGCTGGAGAAGTAAAATTAGTTCTGTGGGGGTGTTGTTTGAGGCTGATTGTTGGTATTTTCTTATGGGCTGCAAGGATCCCACTCCGGTACCTGCTGCTGCCTGGTCCTGTGGAAAGCAGACCTGTGCATTATTGAACAGCTCTTCAAGGAGGCACAGCAAGTGCTGGGGTGTGAGAGGCCCTGACAGAGCCGGTGGGAGCAGGGATGCTGAGGGGCTCTGGGCACTTCCTGGGGGATCAGAAGTGCTTGGACATTGCCAGCAGCATGTGAGGGTGCCAGTCCCTTTTCCACCTGGCTCTCAGCGGTCAGCACAAGCATGTGTGGAGTGTCTGAGCTCTGTTCCTTGCTCTGGCACTCAACAGCCATTGACTTTGGAATCCACAGCCCCAGCCTCCCTTTGCCTCAGTTTCCTCAGCTGTAAATCCTGTAAAATACCACTTGCTTCTCAAACAAATGACACTGCATTATTCAGTATTTGAACTAGGGCTGGATGCCTCTCTAGAAGTGCTGAACAAGAACTTACAGACTTAAATTATCTTTCATACTGAATTAGGAGTCAGGAGATCATAGAACCACAGAACGGAAGGGACCTTAAAGACCATCTTGTTCCAACCCCCTGCCATGGGCAGGGACACTTTCCACTATCCCAGGTTGTTCCAAGCCCTGTCCAACCTGGCCTTGGACACTTCCAGGGATGGGGCAGCCACAGCTTCTCTGGGCACCCTGTGCCAGGGCCTCGCCACCCTCACAGGGGAGAATTTATTCCCAGTATCTGATCTAAGTGTACTCTCTCTCCATTTAAATCCACTCCCCCTTGTTGTGTCGCTACCTGCCCTTGTTCAATCAACCTCAAACATTTGCATTTTTGTTTTGTAAAATGCTTTGAGATCCTCATACCAAAAGTAGTGTAAATGCAGTGTATATCCTCTTATATCCTTGAAAACCCATCCTGTATGATTTTGCCCTCTTTTTTTTTTTCCATAGAGCCTTCTGGGCTCATTCTTGTGGTTCCTCCACACAAAGCCCTGGTTGGTGACAGTGGCCTTGAATGGGGGAGCAATCCCGCCCAGGGCTCCTGGAGTACCAAAGATGTGCTCACATTTACATCAATTAAAAGATACTTATGAGAGTCAGAATCTCCTTTTTTTCTTTTTTTTTTTTTTCCTTTTTTTTTTTTTTTTTTTAATTAAATATGTCAGGATTCAAACTTTACATGGGATTTGTGATGGCTCCAATTCCCGGTTGGCATGTGTGAGGCAGCACCCAGGAGATTCGAGGTTTCCATGACATCATACGGTAACTGTGAGCCTAACAGTTAATTAAATACTATATCCATGTATTCTAGTTAATTGATGCTTCCTTTACATGGTTTATTGTGCTGCAAACTGGTATTGCTTCTGTCTCAGTGAGCAAACACAGAGAGGGAGCGGGAGAAGGAGACGGTGGGATGCTCCCGCTGGCGGCTGGGGAGAGGGAGCTGTTGGCACACGGCTCCGTGCCCAGGGGCATCCTCGAGGAGAGCCCAGCGTCACCTGCACACCAGGGGCTGGAGGTGGCTCTGCGGGTCAGATGGAGATCTTTTATGAATGAGCTGAGCAGAGCCTTGGGAATGAAGCGCAGGCACAAGCAAGCTGTGCCTTTTTTTTTTTTTCAAGCCCAGCTTTGTCTGGGGTTTCTGTTTATGCAGCAGAGGACACGCAGAGCAGGGTGCTCCCTTCTGTGTATGCGGTGCACAAATGTGGCATCACCTCTGTGACAACTGTCCTGCAGGAATGTGACTGTGCCCAGACCAGAATCCGGGATAAAGCTGGACCTCTCCTGCATGCTGGCCTTAAGGGAGGGGAAAAGAATATAATCTTTATTTTTTCAGCAAATAGAAGTATTTTAAGGCAGGCAATCCAGTTTTATTGGGAGCTGGTAACATAACACAATCTGGCAGCGGGGTCTGAGCACTGACCTCCAGCAGCACACCTCAGTCTCTGGCAGCTTTCCTAAAGGGTGTTGAATCCCTCAAGAAAAAGCAAGCCCGGGTGGGCTGCTGTGGTCAGGACACCTGCAGAAAAGGGCAGGGCACATCACCAGGCTCACCTGAAGAGGTGAGCACAGTGTTAAATGATGTGCCCACAGCGAGCATGACCTTGTCCACTGACAATACAGCTGTGTCAGTGTGGAAAGATGATAAAAATTCATAGTGCCCACAAAAATTCTGCCTGATGTTCACCCCTTTTCCCTGCCCAGCTCCTGCTGGCAAAAGTCCAGGTCTGCCTTATCCTGCTTGTGTGCCTCAGGGTATACTCACCTGTTCTTAAGCTTGAGGCTCAAATGCTGCTGCAAGGAGGAAAGAAAATATTTTTGTTTCAGGGATTTCAATCCAGAATGTAATTTCAGCAGCTTTTTACCAGGAGTTCATTTGGCTCATAGTCTCAGACTGTGACAGATTTTCTAGTCTCCTGATCTGACCTTCCGTAGCACTGGGGTGATTTGTGTGCCTGTGTGTGGGAAGGAGAAGGGGATTTGTTCAATGCTGAAACAGGACTGAGTGCATTTAATTCATAGACGATGAAATAAACCCCTGTTTTTGGCTCAGACTCCAGATGTGAAGCTCTAAGACACATCTGTACGCTGCTGTGCATTGCTGATACTGGACATCCTAAAGCTTTGAGACACTGTCAAGTTGGCATCAGGAGCATTTCTTCACTTAACCTCCCAAGGAAAAGCTATTCTGGATGTTTCAAATGAGAATGTTTAAAGAAAAGTGTCACACCCCATGTGAAAACCAAACACCGGTTGCCTTTTCTCTCTTCCTCTTTGTCCTCTTCCCTTCTCACCTTTTCTTTCTCACCAAACGTATCACTTCTCTTCTAAAAGAAGGTGGGATGCTACAAGTGTGATGAGAAATGTTTCTAAGGATGACACTGTAGGGTTTCCATGTTTACTCTTTCATGGCAACTTCCAGGGTGTGTTTTTTCAAGCTCACCGCTCTTGTCCGCTTGCAGCTCCGTACTTCTGGTGAGGTGAAGAAACGCTTTGAGAGCCATCACCCCCAAAAGGTTTGCTTGTTGCTGCTGGCCTGGCCTTCTTCCAAAAGGCAAAGTGGCCCTAGCCCCATGAGCAGACACTATAGATGAAGCCAGTTCAGATGGCGGGAGACAGACATTTACATCCCATTTCAGTAATACCCCTCCAAATTATCACCTCTCTGATCCTACCACCATGCCAAGTGCTGCAATGGTGGTGCACTTTGGAAAATAGTGCTGTCTTCTATTAAAGGGTAGGTATTTTTTTCTGTAATTCTCTTTAGTGTTGCCTTCAGAGGCCCCTCTATGTGGCTCCTTTCACTTCTAATTACTGCACTAGGAGATTACAGTGTGGTGCTGGCGACAGAGAGAGAGAGGAAGGGGGAGGAATGGGATGGTGGAGAGGGAAAGATTTCTGTGGTAATTTGCATTTAAAGCTGGCACTCAGCATTATATCTCCCTGTTCACCCATTGTCTATAAACATTTTAGCTCTTCCTTCTGCCTCATCAGAATGAATTAAGCATTTTCATTGCACCACCAGCCTAATTAGAGTCATTTACTATGTTGACACAAAGGGTTTTTTTATGAGCATCTCAGCTTTAATACACTACAGCAACATTGGAAACCTCCGATCAAAAGGTAAATGTTTGGGGGTCAGAGATATTTTTCAACATTCTCCCAAGAATACAAACAACTTCCTGGGGAGGTGACGTGTGCGTGCAGCTCTGCCAGGGCCGCGGGGAGCTGGGGCACTCGTGTGCTGCTCCTGCCTCCCACTAGCACATGTTGGAAGGGCTTGGCTCAGCACAGAGGTGGCTTCGTGTTCTGCGGGCGCTGAGCAGCACAAAGGCCTCGGTGGGTGAAGCCAAAGGCAGATCCTTGGCATGGATGGAGCGGGCACAGAGATGGGCTGCTCCGAGCCCAAAAAGTCTGCGCAGGTTGAGCATATTTGACTCATGATGGATCTCAGGGCTTCCTTGGAGCTGGGATTTCCACGTGGGCAAGCCACGCACTGAGGGATTGAGATTTTGGAGGGGTTTTCACTTCTTGTAGGCACAATATCAAGTGAACCAATGCATAACCTCTTGCACCCTCTGTCAGGAGAAGATAGCAAGGTTTGAATTATTCTGGATTTTTGGTGTCCACACGTGCACTAAAGAGATGACTTTGTCCTCACGTAAAGCCTGGAGGCTTTGACTTTCTCTAGCCTGATTTTCAAACCTGTTGTATTGGCATAGGGAAGTTACATCACTCACAACCAAACCCCAGAGAGCAGGAAATGGTTTCATCTCGGTTTCAGAGTTCAGAGATGCAAGTGCTCTGTCACAACAGTGTCACCTTTGTGCTGAGTGAATTAGTCACACCTCAGAAATCTGCCACAGATCTTAGGAATTTGTGTATGTTTACAGGATTGCAAATATTTTCCGCTAGTTATGCAAGTCATATTTACCAGTTTGGAGTCCTTGGGTTCAGCTTTTCCAGATTGCTGCGACATTTCATATCTTTATCATGTCTGATCTCTTCTTGGATTGTTTCTATAAAGATGTATTTGCTCAAGGCAGGAAGCCCATGCTGTTGGTAAAGAAGGTTGGATGTTCTGAGCCTTCTCTTCACCAGCCTGAACTGTCCTGGCTTTCTCAGCCTTTCCTTGTAGGAGACATACTCTGGGCCTTTCATCATCCTCACTGTCCTTCACTGAACTTCCTGTATATTCATATCTCTCTTGTACTGGGGAGCCTGGTGGTGCTGGAGAAGTTCCACACAGGGGAACAGCTTGAATAGCTGAGGTTCCTCCAGTAATAATCATGATTCCAGCCATGGTCCACACCAGGACATCTCTGGATCCCACCTCTTCCAGAGCAGCTCTGTGGTGCTCTTGACTGCTGCTCTCTAATACAGGAATTGCTTTGCAACAGTCCATGAGATCAGCTGCCCTGTGTTTTACTCTGTCTAAAAATAATGTGTAGTAGATGTGAGTTGAGAGAATGAGAACCTAACTCAGCTTTCTGGACCTTTAAGGAGCTTTGGTTTCCTTTTGTGCTTAAACGCAGTGTTTGCTTGGTCTGCAGGACTGGCTCCAGGTTCTATGGGGTTTAATGCTTTCTCTGTGGGGGACAGTGCTCATTTTCCTAGTGGTAGCTGCTTTTATCTTTAGGAAAGGGGAGCTGAATGACCTAATCTTCCAGGATCCCTGTCACTAGATCCTAGAGCAGTCCTTGTTCTGCATCCCCTCCCCAGTGCTGCTGCCACGCCCACTGCTCCATGGGATCAGAGCTGTCCTCACCCCATGGGCTGTGCAGCACGGCACAAATCAAGGGGCGCCTACAACCTGTAAGTTAAGAGTGTGAATGTAAATCTGTCCTCGTGGTAAGAGCTGTTATTACCTCACACACTGTGTAAAACTCCTTTCTCCCCTCCTTGCGTGCGGTGCCGGGGCTCTCCCGTGTTCCCATGTGTCCCTGTATGCGTCCATGTGTAGGTACACATAAGCTGGCCACAAGCTTGTTCTCTTCTGGGAAATTAAATACTTATTTCCATAATCCTGCCAGGCCTGGATAAAACCTGATGCCTCCCCTGAACTCCTTAAACCAGTTGCTGTGCTTAGGCGCATTTATGCCCCGTGCTGCCCAGGTTAGGGCCAAATTTCAGCCAGAGTGAACTGCTCCTACAGCACCTAAGAGCAGCAGGATGGTCTGGAGGAGAGAAGCCTGATCTTAGAAATGTATCCCTGGATCACCAGAGCCTCAGGCATCTCTAGCTACATCTGCATCTTGTAATTATTCTACAGGCTACAAGGAAAAGTGAAGTGTTGCTTTAAATTTACACATTTTCTGGCCTCTCTGCATTTGTTTCTTAGTCAGAGACTAATGGTTAGACCACTGGACTGGAACCCAGGAGACCTCATTTATTTCAGGCTACACTACCAGCCTGCTGGGGAGCTCTGACTGAGCCTTTCCCTTCCCTCTACTGCTTCCCCTCCACAAAGAGGAGGTAGCAATGGTGAACTTGTTTGTAAAGTTTCTGATAAAAATAGCACCAAGTGAGATCAAATATTGATAACATAGTCCAGCCAAAAAAAAAAATTGATTTTAGGCACCAAATTATTAGAGGAGTTAGTTAGTTAGCACGTTATTTACGTGCTAGTAGTAGGGCAGAAACTGCTTTTTTGCTTTATTGCCTCTTTTTAATCACTCTGCTAAATGCTTTGAATGTCCAGAGACCCAAAACTCAGCACCAGGGCTAAGGTGGCCGATAGCAGAGCCTGGAGGATGGGAGAGAGCAAGGGTGGGGGCTGAAGAGGAGGGGAAGGTGTTAGAGGGGGAATATTGGATGGGAAAATAGAGCAGAGTGGGCAGATTGGAGAGCGACAGATTGTGAAAGCGGGGGAGAGAGAGAGAGAGAGGGGAGAAGAGATCCTATTAGAAATACCATGTGTGTGCCTGCATCGAGGGCTGTGCACGCAGGGAGGAAGGGACGCGGCGTCTCCTGGAATATTATTCAAGCAATCACATGAATCCTGTATTAGATAACTCCTCTGGTTGGTTAGCACTGCGAGGGCTGTAAACGTGTTCTGCTTTAATCCCAGACACAGCACGTTCTTAATCTCAAACGCATCAGGCTTTTCCTGGAGGGTTCTGGGGGGCTGCTTTTTTTCAGGAGCAGGGAGGTGCAGGAGTTCAGGGTCTCTGCAGCCTCGGGGTGCTCCTGCTCTTGGGGTTCATCCACCATCAGCTCTCCAGGACTGAGGAATTTGTTCTGCCTGGGAAAATGGCTACTGCCCTGACACAACGCGTTGGGGGCGAGTTCGGTGGGGAATAGCCTCTTGGAAAATATGGCATTTCGAAAGAGAATTAGAAAACCCCCCAAGCCTTCCTCCTAAACTGCTGAAAAATCAAACTTAAAGGGTCTGAGTTAAACAGAAGAAACATGAGAAATGTTAAAATCGGACTCAAACCCCCATATTGACACCATCAGCCTTAATTTACCCCAGAGTACAGAAATAAAAATTCATAGAGACATGATGAAAGGCTGAGAGTATCAGACAAGAATCCGGAGACTTAACCCTGAATTTACTGCTCCCGCAATGGGTTTGTGCTCAGAATATTTTCCATTGTGCAGATGTAGATTTCCCCGTTTGTATTTTTGTGGTGAGGGGTTTTTTTTGTAGTTTACTGAATTTGCAATGTGTCTTAGAACCAGAATAGATGCAGTTTACTGTCATTTTTCTGTATGTGTGTGTGGATGCTCGCATATATGTCTTTGAGCATTTTTACGTCGGTATCATTCACAATATAAGCACAATAATTATGTTGCTCTTGCTTCTGCGTAGATTTTGAGTTCAAATGCTTTTCACAGCTCGGGGATATACATTTTACCCAGTATAACATTATTAAAAAAAAAAAAAAATCGCCCTCCAAGTAGAAAAAAAGGATTTGATTCACATGGAAGGGGGACAAAGTGAATTGGCAAATTGTGGACAGGTGCTGGGCCAGCTTCCTCCACACGAATTTGTTAATGCGTCTTAATCCTGACCTGCAACACCCTGCCTGGCTAATGCTGTGGCCTCTCATGACCAGGAATTGCAGACTGCTGAGTTGTGTGGCACTGGGCTGCGATTTTGTCTTTTTCTTTCATTTTTTTTCCCTGTGTTGTAGGTTGCTGACTACATTTCATTTGTGACCTAAATAGGATTTGAATCCAATTCTCTAAATTTTTTGTGAGAATGAAATTACTGCACTTCTCTTTGTGTGCATGTACATCTATGCTTGCACATTGCCCCCTGTGAAGAAATTTCCACTGCACAGAGATGAAAAAGTGTTATTTTGAAACAGAGCCCCCAACCTATATTTCTTTAAATTGAACGTGGCAGCTTAACACGCTCCCCTTCCTCTTCTTTTGCTGCTCTCATAATTTGTAAACGGGTAATTATTTGTTGGGGGTTTTTCTCCAGATTTGGGTGGATGCAACGTGGAGCTGAGTGTTGCTATGCAGATTCCTGATTTTGATGGCAGGAACATAAAGCTCTGCAAAGAAGGGCGTCATCTCGGCAATCCAGGGACGCGCGCTCCGACTCGTGCCTGTGATTTCATCCTCGCAGCAGCGTCCCCCACCCCGATGGCTCCCTGAGCCCAAACAGGGGCCGAATTTTGGGCTGCAAATGAGAAGATTAGAAGTTGGGATAATGGTGTTAATGGGGGGATGGTGGACACGCGGCGGGATCGTGGGGAAACGCCACGTCGTGCTCCCGAAATACAGTTTGTGTAGGGAAGCGCTGTCGCTCCTGGTTTTCTGTGTTTTGGTGGAAAAGCGACTGTTTGTTTTTATAACTGCATACCTATAAAAACATGTAAATATATGCATCATCCAGCAAAATAATAGAGAAACCAGTACATCTGCGGAGTTTATATAATGGAAACTGAACACTTTTTCGTTTGCACTGAAAAATAATGCAAACTTCCCCTACACAGTTGCATTCTGTCTAATTTGTCCTCTTTCACTATTTTTCTCCTTTTTTTTTTGCTTGCAAGTTGCTGAATTGAACAAACAGTATTGAAGTCAGTGTTGTCCCTACCCCGCTGTACACTCTGCCTTTTTCTGCATGTTTTTCCTTCAGTTGCTGACAAAGGCAGGAGCCCAAATGTTGGGTGATTATGGTCAGGTTTCCCAATCTTTCCATCAGATCTATTACTTCAAACTTTTAATAACTCCATTCCAGGAGATTCATAACTGTCATGTAAATGCATCTTTCCCTGTATACATAATACAGGAACCTGAGAGAGTTTTCAGAACAAGCCAAAGAACATGGTGAAAATTAATGTATTTTCCCAGGTTAGGTTTTCTCCTCTGAATTCACAAATGTTCACAAATGTGGACTTTTTTTTTTTTTTACCAACAATTTTTCATTTATTTTTAATTTAATCACATGTTTTAGTTTTCAGGCACATTCTGAAAAATGATCTTTATAAAATATGCAGTCCTCTTCATGGTCTTATTACATCACTACTGCACTGGGAGAGACATCTTTCTAAATTGAAAACCATCTTTAATGAATTGTTGTTTTATTTTAGGATCCCTTTAGGTTTCCTAGAACATTCAGTCTGAGTTGTCTGTCTGAAGGAATTCTGACCTAACAAATCAAATTAAAAAAAATATTCTGCAGCCCTTGACCTGGCTCACAGCAACCCCCTGTGCTACAAAACAAAGGGCTGTGGTGATGGGGGGGAGATCCCACTGAGGAGTGAAAAATCAGCATTATTGCTTAGCTGTGTATTTGGAATTAAATCGCATGTGAGATTTTAAAATTTGATGGAAAACTGTGACCTTCTGCCTTACCTGCAACTGTAGTGGAAGACAGTGACCCTAGAAGAATGTGATTTATTGGTGAGATAAAGTGAGCCGTAAAATATGAGGAGGATGGGTTATTGTCAGTAAAAAGCATAAAGACAAGGGAAAAAAAAAAAATCTAAATCTTAATTGCCGGTGAAGGAAATATAGAGGAGGAAAGAGGGAGATGAAGGGGAGAACGAGAGCATCCCCAGTGGCAAAATGGTTAAGAGAGACGACTAAAATCCAGGAAAAAATCAAGCAGTCAAGTAGTTAATTGACTTTGCTTTAATCAGCCCAATGAATATTCATTAGTGTGCTGGTCCTAATCATGGGGGCCATGTTGTCCGCATTTAGCAAGCGCACGCTCAGCATCATGCATGCCTCAACAGCTTCCCTTCCTCTCCGCACTGACATTAAATTTAGAGGCTTTGCGCCTTCCCAGCTCGAAGGGAGCGGGATTGGCCCAGCTGCTCGCTCCGAGATGCCATAGCAACCCCTGGCTCGTTGCCTTGGAAACATTTTTTTTTAANCCCCCCGGGCTTTTTTCTTTGGAAATTTTTTTTTTTTTTTTTTTTTTTTTTTTTTTTTTTTTTTTTTTTTTGGTGAGGGCCTGAGCCAGTAATCCATAGGCTTAACGTAGAAAATATGTCTTTGTGGGGCATGTGTGTATAGATATAGAGATGTAAGGCAGATATTGAATGGGCGGAAGGCGAGTGTGTCTTCCATTGTGCGGCTTTCGTGACGGGAGCGGGGTGAGGGATCTCCTCCTCCGCAGCCCAAGCTCTGCTGTGGGTTACGAGCTATACAATTTTTATTTTATTTTATTTAAATTAAAAATGCATCACCTCTCTCGGTTCGTTTCCAGACCCGTTCAAAGGGAGGAGGAATATTCCTCTCTGCCGTAACACTCCCCTCCCCACCCCGGGAAGAAGCAGCGAGTGCTTTAAGGGCTGTAGGACCCTATTATCCACATCGAGTTGAAGTTCCTCCTCCTGAAGGAGGTGGGTCTGGAAATGAGCTGCCCCATAAATCAATGGAGAAGTGCAGGCATGGAGCTGGAGTCACGGAGCGGTGAGTGCGGCTGCTGCTCCTCACGTTCCGGCTGCTTCTCCCTTCGCGCGAGTAGGGGGAGGCTCCTGCCGGAGATTGGTTCAGCCAACGCGGCTCCAATCCCACTCCAGCCTCTTAATATTCCAGATGTTGCTGGGGAAAAAATGATGATGTCCTGATCCTGGTGTTTTAGGAGCAGTTTGTGTTTCTGCCTCCCTGAAAGCAAAATATGAAAAAAAAAGCAGCAAAGTCCCCAGCTGTGTAAGACCCAGTATTTCGGGCTTTAAAAATAGAATTTAAAAGAGAAAAAAAAACCCAACCAAACAAACAACAAACTACACTAATATATTCAGAATGCCTGCAAGGAATTTTGGAGCTGGGAAATCCAAATGGTTAATGTTGTCTGGTAAATAAAGCTCATCCCTTAAAGCAAATAAAAAAAAAATATATCCTGACCCAGTGAGGCATCATCTCCAATGGAACAAAACAGCTGCAGGGAAAATGCGCAAAAACAGCTCGTCCTCTTTGGGCTCGGGCTGTGCGCGTGCGAGGTGCCTTGTAAAACACTCAGGGTAAAGATGAAAGCTGCACAGGAATCCAGAAATAGTCCTGCAGAAGATTAAGCAATAGGTGCTTTCAAAAAAGCATTAGTAATTTCCTAATATTCCCTTCTATCGTGCCTTTTTTTTTTTTCTTTAATAGCTCTTAAGACAGAGCAGAAATGGCTACAAGTGAAAAACTAATTCAGAAGCTGTGAGAGGAATTGGGTTTTGTCTCTATGAGAGTTTTTTTTAATGTTTCTATTATCGTTATCTTAAATTATTCAAAAGTGTCATTTTGAGCTCACGGTGCAGGCACATGGTTTAACGAAAGCAAATGAAGAAGGATCCTCCTTATTGAAAAAAAAACAAAAAGGGGAGGATCGTTGTCCCATGTCCTGGCACCTGTGATGGGAAAGGTCCTTCTGGTTCAGCATCGTGTCCTGGGGGGAGCATAAATGGAAAAGAGAGCTCATTTTTTTGGCCCACCAGGAAAATATTCTGTAATGATTCTAAAAATGTGGGGATATTCAGAGCTAGTTCCCAGGGCAGCATAGAAAGGGGCAAACTTTATTTTCCCCTGATTCCCATGTCCTGAAGGGCACCAAAACCCCATTAGAGATCTCTGGATGGTGTAGGGCTCGGGATGGCAGATTGCGTGTTGGCCAATGGTCCAGGAACCAGCTCTGGCCAGTGTGGGTGGGAAAATGTTTCCCAACATCTGTATCTGCACAGAAGAAGAGAAGGTTAATCAGCCTCCAGCTCCATGTCAAAGAGAACTACTCTGGTTTGCAACATTTTTAAGTGTGAAAGGAAAAAAAAATCTGCCACCCACGACCAAATGTCAAGATTGAAGGCTGGTGGCTTGATCTCCAAGGTCTTCAGCAGCTTCCATCTGGCTCGGGCAGCCCTGCTGCCATCCTGAGCACAGCTCAGTGGGGGTCATTTCCGGCAGGAAAAGATGGCTATTTCGGGAGGAAGAAGGGTTTAGGGTGCCTTTCAGTGGGTTTTAAGTTTGTTTCTTTGTGGCTTGGTTTTTGTCGTTTTGTGTTTGGTTTGTTTTGTTCGGTTTTTTTAAATAAAATTTAAATTCGCCAGTAATTATAGCTGCAAGAATGGAGAGGAGAGAGAATTGTGAAATGCATGAATCAAGAAAGAGCTGATTGAAAGAGGCCTATAAGAGCTCCTGGGAAAGATCATTTTATCCCAAGAAGCATTGAGGCAGAAGGATTCATAGGATCCAAGAGTGGCAGAGCACTGATATGAGACAAAGAGCTCCTGGGGAGGGGGTGAGGAAGAAAAGTAGGTTCAAAAAAAATATTTACAGTAAATTTCCAGGGGAAATTTTTCATCTTGATAGATCCATTTCTCTACAAAAATTGTGTTGGGAAATTTCGCAAATGTGTTTAAGAAGTCCAGACCAGAGTACACTAGAGAAAATCCTTTATGTAGCCCTACTGAGTAGTATTTATTTTAAAAAATCGTAATGGAAATGATTTTATTTTTGTGTTCTGAATCTGTTGACTCAAATCTCTGAACGGAGTCTCTCTGCTTCCTTGTGGTTAATTTTGAGAGCTGGTCCATTGAAAAGACACGATCAATTAATTTTGTGTGGGGAATATACAATCAAACACTGAGCACAGGGACACTGTCCCTCAGGCCAGGAGTGCCATGGGCTTGGCGTCTCCTCTTGGGGCTTTCCTGTGGTTTGAACCTGGTTTGTGCTGGTACAAATGACTGCGGAGGTGAAGGACAGGACTGCTCCTCTTGGAAATCAGCATGGAGGAGAAATAAAAAAGGCAGTGAGCCCCTGCTCACAAGGTAAAGCAGCACGTGCTGTTCAGAGGACCCATGCTGCATTTGGAAATGGCTGAGTAGTTTGCCATGGTGCTGGTGGAAATGCATGAAATTGCCCTGGTTTGCATGAGGGATCATCCTGAAGGTTGTGCTGATGGTACCTGGATATTCATCCTTTGTTAACCTGGTATTGTTTTAATTGTTCTGTTGGGGAGCAGAAAAATATATTGAGTTTGATGATAAAGTACCCTGGTGAAAATGATGAGATGTCTCTGAGCAGTTTTGGGCCAGCCTCAGTTTCAAATGTGGCAAAAGGCAAGAAAGCAAAGATCTGGAAGGAAAAGAACACTTCTCCAAGTGAATAAAGATCAAAGAACTGATGTTGTCTGACAAAAATGAGGATATACCTATGGAGAATATTTTTTTTGCAAAGTTTAACCTGAACAGCTGTAATACTATGCAAAGATAAAACTAAAGCATTATACAGCTTTTAATTCTTTTGATTTGTTCTATTTTCCTTTTTTTTCTTAGCTACAAAATATCCAGTGCTCTTGAGGAACAAGAAACCCCCAAGCCTAACCTGCCAAGAAGCAAGGTAAGCATCGATTAATTTTTCTTTTTCCTTCGTACTTAAGTTATCAGCGACTTGGATTTTTTAAATGGATTCTGATCTTGGAGTACAACAGCATTGTATCTGCTGAGCCCCAGAGCCAGCGTGTGCACAGAAAAGTGCTTTTTGTGTTAGTGCTGCAAACCCAGAGCAGGGTTCCTCCCCAGGTGCGCCCGAGGAAGGTGCGCACACCGCCGAGGGAGCACGTTTGACACGGCTGCTCCCTCCTCTCTAAGGCTGCTTAGAAAAACACCAAGCAGCCCTGCTGGTGCCACTTCACGCCCGGTGCCTTCACTAAAGCTGGAGGCAGAGCAGGCAGGGAGCTGGAGGTCAAGGGCCAGCTCAGCTCGATGCATCACACAGCCTCCCTTCAAATCTTACCTGCCCAACCTGGGAAGCTTTTGCGGCGAGGCAGAGCACAAACCAATCCCCCTCTGCGAT
The DNA here is from genome assembly GCA_013399875.1 of Gymnorhina tibicen. Classification (NCBI taxonomy): domain Eukaryota; kingdom Metazoa; phylum Chordata; class Aves; order Passeriformes; family Artamidae; genus Gymnorhina; species Gymnorhina tibicen. The sequence goes on along the minus strand of VXAZ01002748.1, from coordinate 678,297 downwards.
TAAAGATGGAAAAATCCCTTCTTTTATGCAATTGTGTCTCTTCTCATCTCTATTTTTGTCATTGGCTGACAGGGTGGGAAGGGAGAAGGAAAGGATGGGGAGGGAGGCACCAGAGAGAGGAAAATTACCACCAGATCAGGCAATTGAAGTGAGAAGGGAGAGAGAAGGAGAAAACAGAGGCTAATTCCTGAAGCTGCCCCTTGCAAACAGAGTGCAGGCTCCTTTACACGTGCTTGAGCCAGGACCATAAAGCCCTAACTCAAGTAGGTTTCTCTTCCATGGGGGACTCATCCCCTGCCTCACATCAGCGACATCGAGCAATGTGCTTCTGAAAACACTGCCCCGCAGGTGGCTGGGGCAAGGCTGCTGCTCTGCTTTGGGTTTTATCTTAAGCTCCTGGGGTATCGGTCAGACAGGCAGTTGCTCCCATGCCTCTCAAGAAATTCAGATACCAATTGCAAACAGAGTTCAGGGAATAAGGAATGGGTTACTCTGCCCAGCTCAGCCACGGCATGCTCCAAGTAGAGGGGCAAACCCAAAGCTGTCACCTTCTGCTTGCAACCCATGGCAGTGGTGCAGAGATTTGTGCTGGGTCATTTTCTGCTGAAATGGGAGGAGGCACAGTGCTTGTCTCAGGTTTGTTGATTTAGGAAGTTGTCTAAAGGTTGAAATTTCAGAGAAATTTGGGGTTTGGCTTGGAAGGACTTGCTTTTTCACTGAGAACATAACTACTGTTCAGTTAACTGCAAAGTCTTGAAGGAGGAAGAATGCGTTGTGTTAAATTGTTCTGCAGAACAATGATTTTTGGAAAACAAAACGACAGTAACCAGAAAGAAAACCCCAACAAACAAAATAATATTTATTTCTGCCATGGCAGCTCCGTGAACTGAAAATGGGATGTTTTGTTTTGCTGGGCTTGTGTGCAGAAAGTGATTGTATCCAGTTGCAGACAAAAATTACATCTGGGCCTTGGAAGGGAGAAAAGGAGGGTGGGAAGATCTATGTCTGCAGAATCACTGATGCAGGAAGATGCAAGTGCTGTGTTGTGTCTAGTTGCATCATGTGTGAATCCATCAGCGACTTAAAGAAACAGCAAACTCATTGCAACCTCTTTCTGTGGTTTTTCCATCTGCTCCCTGATCTGCTGGTGATGAATGTTCAGCTTTGCCATCTCCTACCCTCGAGATGTCCTCTGTGGGAGCTCTGGGTGATTTTTCTCAGCTGAAAAAGTACCCAGGAATGTCTGCAAACTTTTGTGAAAAAAACCTTTGTCAAATTGTTACTGTGAATGTTGCACTGTTGTTGTACCAATGTAATGTTTGTTGAGGACTTCATGAGTACAGTGCCTGTTAAAATTTTGCTGTCTTCTGTCTTAACACACCAGTAAGATGATAATTATGAGTGGAAAAAAAAGCTACTTCAGCTTTTAGTTTTGGGTGCAAGTGTGGGACTTGAGTCCATAATGTGCTGATTGTGAGGTCAAAGCTGGTCTGTGAAACTGCTGGTTGAGTTTAGTCTCGGGAAGAATTCTCCTCCCAAACCCTTGTGCATGACTTAGCGTTTTACTCTAAACCCAATCCTTCTCTCACGTTGTTCACTGGATCTCGGGAGAGCTGTCTGCCTCCACAAGGAATCTGTCAGCCCACTACCAACGAGCTCATATCCATGTCTTGACCTGCTCAGGGACTGACCGTTTTCATTTTTAGCCCAGGTTTTTTGGGAAAACATTTCTGTGCCATACGAGGCACTGTGTAGGTGTCTCTGTCTATCGGCTTCCATAATATTTTTTAAGCCTGTCAGCTAATCCCTCCCAGTGTTGACAGAGGTAGAAGTCTCGGTGATATTTAATTCCTAGTAGTTTTCCAGTATGGGCAGCGGGGGAGAGGGCAAACCCCATTGCTGCTCCCCCTGAAGGGGAGAGAAATGCACAGTTTTTACCTCTGTTAGACATCAGAGACTCCACCTCAGCAGAAGGTATTTTGAAAAATCAGTCAGAAATACCACTGTTCATTTATTTGCCATTTGCTCACTCGCCCATTGAAGGATTTGTTTTTTCAAATGAGCAATGACCACCACAGAATGGTTCTGGGGAGCTCTGGCTGTTGTGTGCTGGGCTAGGGGTTGGCAAGAAGGTGGTAGAAGTTGGGTCGGACGGATGCTTCTCTTCCTGCCCGGCCCAGGACCTTCTGTCCCAGTACATCCTCATTTGTAATGATTACAAAAGGCTTGTAAGTGACATCTGAAATACAGCCTTAGTTACTGTGAGTGGTTTCAGTATTTGTGGGGTCAGTACCACACAGATTTTGGACATTTTGCAGGAACACCCATGATTTCACTGACCCACTATGAGAAAGAAGGGTAATGCTAGGCACAGCAGAACCCCCAAAATGTTTTGCAGTGACAAAGGGCCCTGCTGCCTTTGCTCTGCAGCAACTGCAGGAATTGTACATTAATGTGAGACAATGACACCGCCCTGATGTTGGCCAAGCTTTGTGCTGCTGAACTTTACACCGACGCCTGCGTGGAGAATTACTTGGGTCAGACAAGAAAAAAGCTGAAAAGCTGTTGGCTGCTGCCCCAGAGATTCTCTAGCGGTTCCGCATCCCCTCATTGTGCCGTCATTTGTGCGCACGAGTTTATTACCAGAGAAGGGCTGTTGTGTTAGCAAAGACCGTCCTCAATGGTGGCAATTTGGTTTTGTCATGGTAATACAGCGCCGATGCACTGCAGACACAAAAGTGAGTTCTGCATGGCTTGGCAAAGAGGTTTTCACATAGCTGCTGGGTGAGTCCATTGGTTTCTCAGTGTTCCTGAACAGGAGTGGGTCAATGGCAATTTTTAGGAAGGCAGATGCCCCTTGCTGAGCTTGTCTGACTATAAAGTGCTACACAAGACGTGCGACGTACATAGCATCCTCAGCCCTCTGTGTAACTCGCAGACTGTTAAAAGTGCACAGCAGGAATGAGAACTCTTTTAATCCACTGAATTTGCTGTTTAGCATGACCTGAATAATCTGGTGGGGCTAACGTGATCTTCAGCACTAGCACTCAACTGCCTGTTATCCCCTTTGAAGCTGCAGGATATCAAAAATATCTGACTGGTTTGGACTTGGGTAGTGCCTGTGTGTAATTTGTTTTTCAGTGATATTGTTCCAGGCTCTGCTGTTCTCAATGCCAGTGAGGCTGTTCCTGTGTGAACTTTTCAGATAGGATCTCTCTCGATCATGCTACTTCGTCTGTTGACCACAGCTGCCTGTTCATCATCACTTCCTTTATGTTTTCTCTTTGGTGGGAAATGAAAAGTAGAGGAGGGCACAGCTAGCGTAGGGAAGCTAAAAATGTGTCAGTAACTGCCTAGCAGGAGGCAGACTCTTTCCTCCAGATTGCCGGATACATGAAGGTACAGCCTTGATTGGTGCAAATTGCCATAGATGAGAAACTATTCGTATTCATTCAAATTTATAGCAGCTCTGTGGATGTTTAAATTCCTCCCCCTGTTTAGCAGTGCCCTGATGAGCCACAGCACAGAACTGGGATGATGGATACGAAGAATTGAACCAAAACATGGCTGGTGATCTCAGTGGTCAGTGTGTGGTTACACCTTTCCACAGAATGTGTGTTTTTACTCAAAGAAATGATCGTGTGGGAAATGGAGGTGTATTTTTGGGAAGGGTCTCCTGTTACTCCAGAGCTCTCTGGTTCTGTCTGACTTGTAATCTGACAGCCCTTTCTGTCACTGATGTTAAGAGCTTCTCTGGGGTTATGAGAAAAAGCAAACTTTCAAACCCAGCATCCTTAAGAGGGCATTCAAATGCTACACTGTACAAAGGAATTGAAATTAGCTCTAAATGCAGTTGGCTTTACCTGCTTTATGAAAAAGAGAAATATATTTTAAAAGGATATGTTTCATGTAATCATGCTGGGTTTATCAAGTGCAGAAAGATGTCTCCTAACAATACCCAAGAAGATTACAATTGTCAATCAGAGCAGAGGTCCTGTTCGTGCCTCTTTGCCTCACTCCCCTGCTGCTCTGATTTTTCTGGGCATAGCAGCACTGAACAAGGTGAAGAGTGTAAAGAAAGCTATTTAACCATCAAAAGACAGTGCCAGCCAAGCACAGAGCTGAATTTCAGCTCCTCAGTGCCAATAATGAAGTTTTTAAAGGGAGAAACGTGCACAACAGCAAGAGTGGAAGCCATCCTGTGTGGTCCCGTAAATGGTACACTCTCTCCTTCTGGGGTTCCACAATAGCACAAGGGCTGTTGCAAAGTAGGCAAAGCCCTTCTTGAAGGGCTCGTGGAGCCTTTCAGCTCATTGCAGGATCCTCAGAAACCCTCAGCATCCTCCTCCTCTTGGCACGGCAGGGTCGATAAAATCAGATCAAGGCTTAGTATTTCTAAACAAAAGGGAGTGGTTAAATGGGCTTTTAAACACTGGAACCTGTCCAGCTCGTTGGGAGGCAGAGCCCAGAGAGGCGGGGGTGAGGAGGAAGCTCAAGGTGCCAAACTCGGGGTAGAGTGGCACTTGTGAGCAAAGTTGTTGGAAAGTCATTTTGTTGCTTGTGTTGCGCAGTGTGCATGTGTGTGTGTGTGTGTGTGTGTGTGTGCAGAACAGATTGGCAGACGCCTGTGCCCACGAAGGCGGGCTGGGGGCCGGGGGGAGGCTGCTTTGGAAAGGTGCCAGTTGTTCCATGGGCTTTCTGCCATCAGGAATTTTTTTTCTCCCTCCCCCTTCCCTTCCTCCCCATCCCAGCCCCCAAACGCACACGAACAGGCTGGCAGGAAGAGCATGCTGAAAAGGATCTGACAGTTTGAACAACACTCGATGACTTAGTTTGTTTTCCCTGACTTTGCGCCAGCAAGCAGGTCTCTGGATGAAAGACTTTATTAGGCTTTTAGAGCCACTGTGACACAGGTCTTTCTTTGACCTGAGGTACTTGAGAAGAAATGAAAACAACGTGTAACTTTCATGGAGTTGAAAGACTGCCCAAATGGAAGAATACGGTTTACAAGGGATCCAGAATATCACAAAACGTTTCCCAGGGTGAAGCGCGGCAGAGCAGAGCGGGGGGAGAAGCCCATCCTGGGAAGAGGGAGAAGGCGTTCAGTGGCTGCTCGTGATGAGGAGGAAAGCTGATCCGGCTAATTAGGAGATGATGAGATGATCGCATCCAGCGGAAGGTGCCATAACCAGTCATCAGCATTCGGGGTGTCCAGTGGAGGGAAGTGATGGGGATTAGTGCTTATTGCCAGGAGCCTGTCACCGCGCGGCATCCCGGCGCTGCCTGGGTGCTGGCACGGGGCTGTGTGCTCGGCGCTGCAGCTCCTGCTCCGCCCGCTCTGCTCGGACCTGGCAGAGCCACGGAAGAAAAGCCACGGAAGAAAACATGTGGAAGAAGAGCCATGCTCTGTTAGCAGTGGTAGCATCCACAAGGAAAATGTAGGACAGCGGGATCCTCCTCCTCCTGCAGCGATGCCGGGTAGTCTTAAAAGGGTCGGAGCTGGCTCCAAACACTACCTAAATTATCCCCTCTTCAATCCTCAGGGATAGAGGGAGAATTTCTCATTAACTTTCTGTATGCCTACTTTACTCCTCAAGGAGCTTGGCTGCAGAGTTTGAATGAGAAAACTAAGAATAAGGCTTTGCTTATAAAAATAAAAATAAACAAGCCAGTCAGTGAGGAAAGAGGAAGCATCAAAGAAATGGGAGGTATCACAGAAGGAACAGTGCAGTCGATGCTAGGAGTAAGTAACTTTGTGAAAGAGACCCCCCACTCGGAAAAGTAATTTTAAAAAGGGTGATTCATCTTTTTTTTTTCTTTCTAAAGTCTCATAGAACGAAAAAGATGGCAGGCCAGGTTTGTAGAACTGAAATAGTTTCTGAAAACTGAAGAACAGATGACTGAGAAACAAGTAATACTGTTGCTGGCTTATCAGTCTTGGAAGAGAGTCACAGAAACTGAAACTGCATCTTTTTAAGCCTCAGTAGGCTGGGGAAGGAGTTTTCATGGTTACAAGCCATGACTGAGAAGTTTTTCTGGAGCTCACTACAGGCCTGATCCTTCCTCAGACTGAAAATAAAACGCTGCAGTCAGCGAAGACTGTGATTGCAGCAGCTCTGGGATGGGCCAGAGTTGCCACCCAAGGACATCTTCTAGGAAAACTCTGGAGAACAGCCAAGTTTTTCTAGCACGACTAATAACTTCTGCTCTCTTAAAACCTTGCTCTGTTGATAGTGCAAGGGGATGAGGACTTTGAGGCCCCATTCCGCTCTTGTGGAATCAAGGAAAGGTTGGGTTGGAAGGGACCTTAAAGTTCATCTCATTCCACCTCCTGCCATGGGCAGGGACACCTTCCACTAGACCAGGTTGCTCCAAGCCCTGTCCAACCTGGCCTGGAACACTTCCAGGGATGGGACATCAACAGCTTGTGTGTCACTAAGATGTGACAACACCCATGTTTGCACAGAGCCACCACCACCCAGAGTCGCTTTAGTGCGGCTTTGCTCTCTCCAGCAGAATTGCTCTCCAGTTTGCTCATAGGCAGGATTTTTGGTGGGCTGACATGGAGCTGTGGCTCTGGAAGTGCTTGGTGACACCCTCTGGTCTGCAGTAAAGGCCTGCAGGATGCCCCCTGGGAGCTTGGGTTTGAATCATGTCTCCACGGAGCCCAGAATTTGTCACCCGAGGAGACGGGCCTGGTGGCTCCGTGGGATCTGTGCCCCGTGTGGAAGCAACATCTCTGCAAAGGTTTGATGTTCACAGTGAACTTGTGACCAGGAGGCCTGGAGGAAGCTGACTCCAACCCAGAATTTGCTCCTGTTCCTTTTGTTCCAGGCCCCAGTGTCACTGCTCTGTGTGTGCAGGAGCACAGGGACGTGTCTGTGTTTCTTGTTTCGCTTCTATAGGACTGAATGTTCTGAGCGATCATGTTATTGTATGTGTCTGATGAGCCATATGGAAGCTGTGAGGCTTCAGGAGTGTTTTGGGAATATAATGCCAGGAACTGATAATCTCAGCAGCTCTTCCTTCATATTATCACATTGCTTTTGCTGCCATACCCACTTAGAGCTATTTACGCCCCTTCCACGAGAAGCTGGTATTTCCCTGCCACATTTTTTGCTCTCCATGGGATAGGAAGGCTTTGGGAAGTGCCATTTGAGGCTCATTGCTACTCAGAAATGCTTTACAGAGCCCGTTCCGTTTTCAGGCTGCCTGCAAAGAGTTTACAGCATGAAATAGCTCAGCCTCTCTGATCGGAGGGATTCTGGTTTTGCAGTACTATTAGGCAGACAAAAGGTGAATTAGCCCCACTCTGTGAAACAGCCCTGACACGGGGAGGTGCTGCTCTGTCCCCACCATTATTTCACAAACTGGTTTTCTACGGTCTTTGATTCCAACAAGGCAACTTGCAGAACACACAAAGGATCAGATTGTATCTCCTAGCGCTGGCCGCCGTTTCCTTCCTGTGGGACACCGGCGGCTGCTGCTTTCTCTATTTCCACACCTTTGCATCTCCCAACCTGCCTCCAGAAAACCCACTGACAGTTGTTTAACAGTTTCAGTAGCGAGTCAGGCAGTGGGCATTTTTCCATACTGTGTGTTTTTCTTCTCCTGTGTTCGAAGAGCCTGTTCTTCCCCTGCACCTGTGGAGCTTGTTAATCTCTGCAGAAGATTCAGTTCTTTGACTGCAGTCCAAGCCTGCACCATCTGAGGCAAACTGCATCCTTCTGCCCTTTGAATGATCCTGATCTTTTCTGTGGTCTGGCTCAGCCCTGCAAAGGGAAGGACAGCTGACAAAACTGGGGATGGATCATCCGAAAGGGGTGGACAATTTGGAAAACTATAATACTCCTTGCTGTGCATCCAGTGCCCAAGACATGATGCTTGACCCTGGGGTTTCCTCTCCACGCACATGAGCTGTTAACAAGGCTGTACTGGACAGCCTCAAAGAACAAGGAATTATGACCCCTTCCATTTTGCAGATAAAAGTACCACAGGGACAACAATGTTGTCTCCTCCAAGGGTCCTTATCAACATGGAGACTTCCAGCCCCACTGTGTGGACAGGACGTCTCAGTGGTTCAGCTCTTTCTGAGGAATGGGTTGTTCAGCATCTGCTGCAGCCTCAGGTCAGGATAATTTTCACACTGACTTGTTTTTCATGGCAAAGGCAGGCAGTGTGAGACCCCTGCTAAAAGTTTGCCACCCCTTGAATGAGTGAATGCAACTTAACTAACTGGAAAGGCTTTAATTACCATCCAGTTCTTGCAGGAGTGTCTAACCTGGCTTAAGAGCTCTTTGAATCCTTTTAGCCCCTTGAGTTTTCTTAACCCCAGTGATATATTTCGTGATCCCTGCAGCCTGTGTGCTGCACTGGGGATAAATGCCAGACAGTTTTAGCATTATGCATGTTATGAACCCAGCTCATCCCTCTACGGGCTGTTCATTTCCATATGAAACATTTCTTTAAATAGCAACAATCTCAGGGGCTGATTTTATTGTCCTTGTTGTGGCTCAGATCACTCATAGTGCCCTTTTGAACATCCTGACTTATTGTTTATTTCTGCTGATTTTCATGGCCCCATAATTACTTCTTACCCATCCATTTCTCGTACAAGGAGTCTTACCCTCCAGTCTGGTGCCAGACCTCTGCCACATTCCTGCCAGCCACACGAGTCTCTGAGCAAGGCTCTTGCTCTGGCAGGAAAATCCTGGTCTTTATGAAGTCTCAGTGTCTCCAAAGGAATAAAGAGACATCTGCCTCACTTTGCCCCAGAGAGAAAGAGAAGGGAAACTCCATCCCAGTGCATGAGGTGATGGGACCCCCATGGGTTGCCCACGGACACCTTGCCAGAGCTGCTTGAGTGTCCCTGGGGCAGCCTTGGAGTACTGGAAACCAAAAAGGAGGACCAAGTGCATCAGTGGGGGAAACAAAAATAATTTGAAAAACAGCACATAGCATTTCCAGAGCAGGAAAGACAAATCAGTGAATTGGATATTTTATCTGAGTGCTTCTTGGTGTTTCTAAGAGGATTGGTTTAAGGAGAAAGGTTGGTAAACAAACAGGTTTGCTTTTTCAGTTAGTTCCTCTGAACATGCATCCTTTTTGATAATGAAACCTCTTTTTGCATGTCCCCCTGTTTCAATTTCCCAACAAATTTGAATTTCCTTTATAGGAAATAAATGTGCCCTATTATTTCTTAATAGCTTTTCTGTTAGTCCTGGCAAAGTTGTCCATATACACACACATATATTTTTTCTAGGTGGTTCTTCTTTTCCCCAAATATGTGTGCTGATCTTCTGTGTTCTTTTAAAGTCTTCCAGGAGATTTCCATTCCCCACATCAAGTCCTCCTAAATTGTCTCTTTAATCCCCAGCTTTTTAGTGCTTGGCAATGCTACTTGTTCTGAAGTGCCGTGATGGGAAGGTGGAGGGTTTTTTTCCCCCTCATTAGCTGCTTTTAACATTCACCTCCTTTGTTTGTGTATCTTCTTTAGATTCCCTTCCCTTTGTGGGCAGGGCTTTGCTCTTCTGAGGTGTTAATAAGCCTCTGGCAGAGACGACATCTGTGGCAGAGGACATTAAGTTCTGAAAAACATACTTCTTGTGTTATGAGGCCCGTTACCTCATCTGAGCAGCAACTACAGCTTTTAAAGAGCAAGGACAAAGGAAACATTGGCTTAGGGCTGCTTCATGGTTGGGTGTTTTTTTACATATCAAAACTTGAGCTCAAAGTGTTTATATGGGAGAGGGGGGAAGAGACTGCCGAGGGGAGGAACATTAGAGGAAAACCTGTGAAGGGGAAAGGCAAAAGAGAAGAGGCTATTTAAAAATACTGTGCATCTCTTAAACCAACACCTAGCGAAGGATAAAGGCTTTGCAGCATGGATACGTGATCCATCCATCTGTTCATCCCTTTTATCCAACCCTATAGTCATGGGTATCATAAGAAGGAATAAGAGCGGTTAAAGCTTCCCCATCACAGGCATGTCAGATGTTCCACACCGAACAAGATCAAACCAGGGATTTGCAGCCTGTGGGATGCAAAAAGATGTCGTGGAGGGATAAGTGCTCTTGCCTTCCTGTATTGACAAATGGGAGGGGATCTTTCTGAGCGGGATGGAGAGCAGAGCACCGGCATCACCCTCGCAAAGGGGTGTTAACAGCTGGGTTACCACCTCCCTACTGCCAGGTGTAACTCTCCAAAAAGTTGCAATCTGAGTGCATCAAGGTTGGTGCTTCTGCCTCCTCCTTAACCTTATATCCTGATATGACTTATCAGCTAAATGTTTTGAGGCAAAGAGGGTGGTGCTAGTTCAGGCTTCAGGTGTTTGCACACTGAAATAATTTTGAATTAGAATCAAAGAAAACAGTTTTATCTCCTCCTTGCATTCTACCCTCCTTTAAATTTCCTGTGATTTACCTGGGAATGTTATTTTTGCAATGTTTTCCTTAATTTCCCATTGTTCCCCAGGACGTTGCAATGCAAACACCTCAGGGTGCTTTCTGGCCTGTGAAAGTCATTCTGACACGGCATTCTGGCTGACACATTCCAGTCTTGTTTTTAAATGAAGGTATCAATTACTTAGTGCTGGCTGAGCACCTTGCTGGCTATCAGGTGGTTTTGCTGTAGCATTTTCATAGTTGTTGGTATCTTGAAAGCTGAATAAAGCAAAAAGGTTCATCGCACAAGGCGCAGTTGTAAATATTTCCATTTCTGGTTGTCAGTGCATGGAAGAGGAGTCCTTGCTGCAAACTGAGGGGCTGAATGACTGTGATTTTGTCACTGTACCCGAACCATTTCATGGCTGTGCCTTTACAGAGCTCTCAGCAGCAGTGGGGGGGTTGGATGGTGCTGCTCATCAAACTCCCTGCATGCCCTGACCCACAGCGTGGGACCCACCTGGCAGCCCCCACCCCCGTGTCCTTAAGCAGCAAATCCCTTTGCCTGGGGCCTGCTGCTGTCTCCCCAAGGACACCTTTCCTGAAGTATCTGTTCTCCACTCCTGAAAGGCATCCAAACCCCTGTGTGAAAGCTGAAATGAAAAACTGGCTGGCACATGTTTCCACGGTGGAAGGAGGTGACTTCTGTGCCTGCAGATTGACGGTACCGCTGCTGCTGGCATGACAAGTCTCTGCGTGCTGTAACCCTGGCACCAATCAGTGCCACGGATGCGAGCTAGTCTCCTCTTTCATTACTCTCACTAGCTCCTTCCCTTCCCTGCTTAGGAAAAAGAGCTATTTATGGACCTGGACAAGGTGACCTCCATATGGCAGATTCTGCCACTCACCGTGGGGACTCGAGCTAGGCACATGCTCCTCGGGCAAGGCAGAGAGACACTCAAGCAGTGGGCACACACAAATGTGTGCTGCTTTCAAAGCAGCAGAAAATTTGTTTGTTGTTTTTTTTNAATAAAGAAACAGAAAAAAAAAAAATCTCGTAAAGTAAAGACTTCTGTTTTCCTCCGAGCATTTAAGAAAAGCGATGCATTTCTGCAGATTGCATGTTTGGAATATTCTGAACTTTATCTGGAATACTCTGAAAAAAAATAATGTAAGTTCTTATCTATATATTCCCCCCAGACAGAGAGAACTGAATTCCTGTGCACAGAGAGCCATCTCTCTCCCTGTAGCATCAATCCCCACTTTATTCCTACCCTGGGGGACTGCACAAAAGCGGTTTTCATTGGGCAAATCTGTGCCAGTGTAAGCAAGGTGACCCAAATTTTTAAAGAAAAGGAGAGGCTGAGGGGAAGGGTGAAGGAGGAAGCCGAGTAGGAGGGAGGATGCCGAATCCCGTGGTTGCGGAGAGGGGCTGAGCCGGGCTCTCACAGGTCACACGAGGATGCGCTTCTGCCTTCGATCTGTTTAATTTGATCAGGCGTCAGAGGTGTGTTACACGGTGACCAAAGTCAGAGGAGAGGAGCTCTGATTCCTGCAGCCTCAGACAAGCCCAAGTGCAGATTACCACTGTCCTTTGCGTGCTGTGTCCTAGAAAAGGCAGGCGAGCCCAAGTGCCACCATCCCCGTGCCAAATCTGCTGTTTGACCTGCGTGCTGCAGCCCTGCTGGTACAAACAGATTTACACAGGTTTAGCCACCGGCCTGTGTTTTTTATTTCCACGTGCATCTAAATAAGTGTCAGTATTGCAGTAACAAAATTGCTATTTTAGTGAAGAATCACTCTTAATTGTATAGGAGCCCCGATTCCCTTGCAGCTCCACGGCCCTAATTTCCAGCTGAGGGACCCAGGCTTCCCCTCAGCTGCAGTATTTTCTGTGAAACCCTCTGGGTGTAGTAGTGGGCTTTCAACAGAGGCATAATGTGCTGAAAGCTCCTAGTTGCACGAAATGGCTTTAAAACATATATATATGCAAGCTGTAAGGCGAGGAAGAGCATAATCTGTCCTGTGTACCGTTGCCTCCCATTGGATTTCCTCGAGGCGATGCAATTCTCCATATGCAGCTTCCAAAGTGGAATGTGCTGTTTGGGTTGTTGCAGGACATATGCAACGCACAGAAAGGCAAAAAACCTTGCCTTGCTATTTGTGGCAATTTATATTTGGAGCTGCTTGAATAATTCATGGCAGATCTTAACCATTTCCTTTTATGTGATTCTTATTCAAAGGTAATTTTTCTCATTATCTGACTATTTTTGCTTATACGTGTTTGATACATGGTAATAGAGACAAACCAGCCAGAATCGCCTCCTTTTTATGCTGAACAAGGAACTTTATTGCAATGAGCAAAACAGTAGCAGCTCAACAGTTCCTGGTTTATTTGGCATCTGAAGAGATGTGCTGTAACACCATCCCTCTCCCTTTCTGCTCAGCTCCTGTCTGGAATGCTCATCAAAAGCAGGTATCCTGCTCATAAATCCCTTCTCCAGGCAGCGAGGGGAGCAAACACAATGGAGGTGGATTTGCAGCCAGCAGCAGTCCGTGGGTATGGATGTGCAGAGTTCCGTGAGAGGCACTCATTAAAAGTATTTCAGAGTTTGTTTTAAAGGAGATGTTAAAATCCATCTTTCTGCTGATGCGTAAGTTAATATTCTAAGCATGTTTACAAGTCCAGGTACCTGATTTAAAATGTGAGGGGGTATCTTAGGTTGGTATTTCAGCTCTCTTTGTGCAGATGCGTGTGAAAATCCACATTTCACTAACCACAGCCATCGCTCTGCTCTCTTCCCAGTCATGTTCCTGCTAGTCAGGTCTCGTTTCCAGGAATGCCCACCGTGTGCTCAGTTCAGTCAAACAGCAAATGAGGCAGAGTCCCTACCTGGGGGGCTGCAATCACTGTGAGTTTCCAGCCTCCAAATGCAGATTCTCAATGCTTCATTAGAGTGGCCACATTTGGAAACTGTCCTCCAGGGAGGGACACTGTCCGATGTCTATTGCAAGGAGGAAAACAAAAACCTCCCCTTGACATCAGTTTTTGTAGGCTTTGGGGCAGACCTTAAACATTTTTCTCTTCAGCATGTTTTTCTGTTCATCTTTGGAATTACCTTTTCCTCATCCCTTCCCTTTCAAAATCCCTGTTGTCAGGTGGGAACGTGATTCTGCTTTCCAGAGTGGGCAGATTCGATCCGTAACGGGAATTTCTCACGGAGTACAAATATATCTGGGGGATGTTAACTGTCCTGCATGACCTGCTGGCTGTCACTTGATTACATAATTTATTTTAGGGTGGTTTGGCTGGGTTTTTTTCATGAGGATTTTTATCTAAAAGCACCTCTCCTAAGCTCTAGATGCTTGCTAGCCCTGCCCGGCAGCCTGCCAGCTCCAACCAGCCAAAAATATATCACCTTCTTTAGCTTGTGGGCATTTTTGTATCTTTAAAAGTTAATCCAGCTCTAAGCTGGATTAATAATGGAACATCCCTTTAACCAAGGGCACGTAAGGTCAAGGCAGAGCTATGTGGATATTCCAGGCCGGTAACCACAGAAGTAATTTTTTTTTGTCCTATATAGGACCCAAAATTATTTATTTCAGCAGTATTTTTGCTGCTGGACTGAAAGAGGAGCAGAGGAGCGGGAACAGGGTGAGACTGAGGGAAGAACAGGCAACCTGAGAGCTCGGTGGTGGTGCGGGGTGTTGGATGAGCAGGTACCCAAAGGCGAGAAGACAGCCCAGAAAAGCATCAGCGTTCGGTGGGGGGGATTCTGAGGGCGAGGTGAGCTCGCTGCAGAGATTAAAGCGAGGCAGGCTGGCACGAGGACGCCTTTTGGAGCGGCAGCGAGCACACTCAAGCTGTGTTCGCGTGGTTCGTGTCGTCACCGGGGCACTTTGATGTGCCCGGCTCGCCCCGCAAACCCCGGCTGTCTGTCATCCCCTCGGCAGCGTTATGTAACGCGCTGCTCAGATCACTGACTGGGCACCCTCCGAGCAGCAAAACGCTTCTCCTCGTTACCCCCTGAATAAAGAAGACACGCAGAGATCTTCAGATACTTCCCCTCCTCCCGCTTTTGGTTCAGAGCCTTTAAAAATAAAGTGGAAAGGAAATGGAGGGCCTGGGTTTTTTTGCTTCCACGCAGGGCTGTTTCTGTCAGTGGGTGCTTGTCTGGAGCCAGATTTGCCCCAGGGCTGGAAGTGATGCGAGAGCAGCCAAAAACGTGGTGGCAGTTTGGGCTGGTTTTGTGCCGGGGCTGTGTCCCGGTGAAGCACACGCTGGGGTCAGACCCAGCAGCACAGGCGTTAAACCCCAGCGAACCTGGGCTGCTGCTCCTGAAGGCAATAGGAAATTTAGGCAGCTAGAAGTCTGTGTTTTGAGGGATGTTATTTTTTCCCTTGAATTATTTTTCTCTTCCTTTCCTCTCTTGAAGCCCAGAAATCAATGCTTTTCAAAGATCCCCTTTGGATAGGTTTCTGAAGTGTTCTCTTTATTGTCTGTTTTAGTGCTTTCTCTCCCCATTTCTCCTGCTCGCTGACAAGGGTTGCTGGGGTGACTGGAGCAGGGAGGACACGCTGCATCTCGTCAGTGAGGGACGTGGGGCAAACCACCGTGGCTCCTGTCCCTGTGTGCCCGTTGGGTGGGCTGCGCGCACCTCCTGGGGTTATGGGATGTATCTGACCCTGAGATTATAGGTGCTTTAGGGATCTGGATGCAGGGAGGGCTTCAACTCCACGGGCAGATGTAGAGCAGAACCGTGTTAGCTTTAGTCTTTGGAGTAAAAGACTGATTTAGTCCTGCTTTCTCCACCCTAAACCATTTCACTCATTCGCTCTGGGTCTTCCTGGCAGAGCCTTCAGCTGTTGGGTGCTTTAACAAGGCTGTAAAGAGCAAGTAATGTAACAGAAACAGCTTGTAAACTTCTTAGATTGAGGGACTTGACCTTTTCTTCTCAATGCTTTCAGGAGCCCGGACAGAAGCAGCTGTCTGAGGGGTCCTACTGGGCACCCCGATTCCATCAGGCCTCAGGCCCTGCACTTTCAAAAATCTCATGGTTTAAACTGTCAGGGTACAAAACTTGGATTTGAGCATAAAGTACCTTATAGCTTGGACTGCTCCGAGGGAATCATGCTTGAAACACACGTTGGAGACATATTCATCTATCTATACATACATTTATAAAGATACTGCTGCTGAAGCAGGTTTATTGAAGATCCCGTCGTGTTTATCAATGATGGATGAATCATTGATATTTTTAATACCAATCCCCCAAAACACTAAACCCAGCGTGTTTGTCAGCGAAATCACGAACAGAGCCACGCAGAGATCTCCTAACCAGGCCAAATGCTTCTCTCTTACCTATAAAAACCCGTGCTGTAAGATACATTAGCTGCAAATTCCTAACAGATGGGGCTGTAACAAGCTGTTACAGAGCATCTCCTCTGCGGTGGGGTTGCACTGCAGAAATGATGCCACGTGGCTGCCTGAGCCCTCACGCAACTGAGACGAGCTGGAGGAGGAGGCTGTCATCTGTCTAGGTGTTGATGTCCTGCTCGTCACCCGGAGATCCAGCCAAGCAGCTGACCCCCTGTTAAACCCGCTCGGCTCCTCTGCATATTTACAGAGGCACGAGCACCGCGACGAGAGTTCCCTCTTGTTGAACATGTGCCTTTGCTGTCCCGAGCGCTTCACAGCTGATTTGGAGATGGTTTAGAGAGCAGGAGAGGTTTTTGAGGCAGGCCACGTGCATCTGTGGCACGTTAAAGAGTCGGTTCTGTGGAGGGGTTTTTCCTCTCTCACCTTTTCAGGTGATGGGGTCCTGTGGGGAGTGAATGAAGCTTTGCAGGGGCAGTGACTGAGCTGTGTTTAGCACATGTAGACCTGTGGTGTGGTGTGGTGTAGTGTGTGCACAGTTATGGGGGTGTACACATAAATGTATATACATATGAGCACCAAGATGTGCACACGGGTGTACGACAGGTGCATTTGTATATTTGAATAATGAGCAACCCTCTTTAAACGTAAGGAAGGAACCCTCCAGAAAAAGAAATTGATCTGCAAGTTTTCAACGTGGCAAAATAATTGAAATAGCGAACATTAGAGCTGGTTTTAGACAGAGGTGACATATTTCATTTACCCTGCATAACACCTTGAAACCTTTCCCCTACTGTCTATGACCTAGGAATGCACTCCCACCAACACTGTGTTTGAGAAGACAATAAATGTTTTTGCCTTGTTTTTTGGTACGTGTTGGCCCTCATCTTGGGTCATTCCTCCTGCACCAAACAAACTGGCGTTCTTCTGAAGCCTTGAAAATCATTGCTCCTTAATCCCATAATGAAAAGCAGGATTACCCCCAGTGTTACACGTGCAGGACTCATCTTTGCATGATGGTGGTGCTCGGCTGGTTACCTGGACAGAGGTTTCAGCTGTCCTGGACAGGAGGGGCACAGAGGCTTTCCCAGGTCTCTGCAGCACCTTCACCTCGTGCGAGCTCCCCTGTCCTGAAGCATTTCAGTT
This sequence comes from Gymnorhina tibicen, assembly GCA_013399875.1. Taxonomy (NCBI): domain Eukaryota; kingdom Metazoa; phylum Chordata; class Aves; order Passeriformes; family Artamidae; genus Gymnorhina; species Gymnorhina tibicen. The sequence goes on along the minus strand of VXAZ01002748.1, from coordinate 661,392 downwards.
TACCATTTTATCAGGTTGTTTGCCCTCAAACTGAATAAGGACCAGGAGAAAATTAAAATACTCTCCAAAATCAGTTTAACAAAAAAAATTATTTTCAACAAATCCATCCACGAGTCATCTGGGCATTATTTAAAGGTGAGGATTTAATATTTAAAACTCAGCCCCAACTGCTGGGCTTGGGCTCTGTTGTGATTGAACTCGCTCTTTGCTGCATTCAGCTGGTGCAGAAGCATCAGGCCCAGGAAATAAATGGGCCCCCTGTGCAACTTGTGAATAATTCAGGTGCCTCAAAATCACACAAGGGAATTATTTTTTTTTTTTAAATAACGCCTAATCAGCCCTTGGCACACAATGCCACAAGAGTTTAATGAGATTCCAAAAAGAGCCATCTCCAAACAGCTGCAGATTGAGCTCATGTGTGTAAAATACATAATTTTGTGCCTGGGTGTGTTTATGTGTATATACAAACACAAGAATGCAGTAAAATAGTTGGGAAAAGTATTCTTATGAATGCTCTAAGAAAAAGGGGATTCAAATGAATTTGGTACGACCCAGCTAATATGCTTTTTTTAAAGTGATCTTCTGAATCTTCAAGATGTCCTTGTTTATTTTCTTTGATTGTGCTTTGATTTAAAATTCTAGACTTATTAAATGCCATAAAAAGAAGCATTTACATAATTTACAAGCTCTTTATATGAACATTTTAATAAAAGAACACACCTTTAAATCAAATCACAAAGGCATATGACATCTTTGAAGGAGAAACTTATATTCCCAAACACAATAAACATTCTTCTATTACTATGTTAATTTGGAAAACAGGTCATGGGAAATTAAATTGCTTAAAATAGGTCACCAATTATAACTCTGCATTCTATTAAAGCAAATGCATCTCTGAAATCTTTATTAGTTTATTTTAATTAAAGGCAGAAAAATATTCAGTGTTAAATTATTGCCATTTGTATGTTTTACATTGATACGGACACACATTTATTATGCAGTGTAAAATGCTGCACGTCTTTTTCATTATGATGCTCGTATTGTTCTTAGTTACTCTACCCATAAAGTAAGTCTATAATAATGTTGTGTTTTAAACATAAAAGGAGGGGAGCCCAAATGAAGTAACGGTGCAAATTTAATTTGATCATTTATAAAAGGAAATACAAAAGCAAATGCTGTCTGTATATGAAAACAGTCGTTGACCTCCTCAAAATTGTTACAGTGTTGGAAAGGCCTGAATTCCATTTGTGTTCCATGTTTGTAGCAGTGCTGCTGTTCATATTATGATTCTAAATTAAGTACTTTGGGGTACATTCCCCATTGCTGTTCTCTCATAAATTCATTAATACCCGTGGTAGTTATTGCACAAGCCCCTGGTGAGAGCTGGAATCTGCCCTGCACTCCTGTGTTTGCAAACTCCATTCCCAAATCATGGTGCAGCCTTCAGCAGGGATTGAAGTGATTCGGAGCCGTGTGCCTGGATCTCCTGAGCCGTGGTGAGAGCCCAGGGTTGGTGTGGTGCACACACACTTGTCCCTGCACAGCTCTGGTTAAGGCAGGCTGAGATACAATCTATTCCTTTAGGCTGGAAGAGGGTCCTAAAGTGGCTTTAGCATCACTAAGCCCTTAAAGGAGAGGCCCACCAGCAGTGAGTGAAGTGTGAACAGGCAAAATGATGGCATGTTGCCTCTGCTCTGGAAGGCTCTGTTCCACATCAAAAATAAGGCGTGTTAACTTTTTATGCACGTAAGGAATAAGAATGTTGAATATGTGCAAACTGATAGGATGGCACTAGTGGTTTTTATGGAATACCACGATCACCTGTGTGGAGTTTTTAGGATTGTGCTCAGGAGCCATTCCTGAGCATACCACAGCATTGCTTGGATTCACTTCATGTTCTCCTGCTGAGCGTGGTTGCCCAGCCCAGCTGGACAAGGTCACCACGGCTTCACAGAGCTGTGTAGAAATGGTTTGCCTGGGTGCAACAGAGGAATTTCGTGTTGTAACCTCTCCAAATCAGGATGATGAGGGTCTTGAATGCTCCTAATAATTGACAAACAAATAGAAATGCCCTTCTACCTGTAAGCTGTTTGTTCAAATTCAGCCTCCTCTCATGCTGGTCTCTGAGTTCTCTCCCTGTTTATGGGGATGTTTGTGAGCCCTTCTGCAAACTCCAGCCAGCTCATGGGAGGGCAGCAGCTGGACGAGGTCCTCTTTAAGGTAAGATCAGACCTGAACCTTTATCCTCCACTCAAATCCTTGTCTTCTGCAAGAGGTTTTGTTGTTCAGTCTGTCTTGCAGTTTGGTTGTTCAATCTTCTATGGAGACCTGTCAGGGCAAAGCAGAATGGAGGAACAGATTTGGCTCCCTTGCCAATGGATTTACCTATAGATTTCTTGTGCAGAATTCTTTTTTTTTTCCCTCCCCTCAGCTGCTCAAAGCACGTCCTTAAAAGAGGCTCAAGAGATCTTTAAGTCTAAACAATAAAAGACCTATTACTTACCTCAGAGACCAACAACAGCTCTCAAGGGTAAACCTGCATTAATTATGTATTTGAGCATTTGTATGTTATGCATTTAGACAGAATACGTGTTATTTACTGAAGAGCTGGTAATGGCTGTGAAGCAGTTGTGATGATCCAGGGTAAATAGGAACGTCTGAGGATTTCAGGACAGAGAAAATTGGGATGGAGCTCCGGGAATCTCACCTCCCTCACCTGGCTGATTTGTGGCTGCTGCTGCTCTTTGCCAGCCTTGGGATGATGTAAACATGAATGGTGGTAATGGAAAACCACAGACTATTACTGTTAAAGTCCTCAGATTGTTTTGTAGCCAGAATCTTCCCTTTCAAATGCAATTATCTATATTTAGTTGGGTGCTTGCAAAAGAAAGAAATGTTTGTTTGTGTGTGAGTCCCTGGAAGATGGGAGCTCTTGAAAATTCAGCTTTTCTACCCTGTAACTATGAACGTAAATTGCTTTCTTAAAGGCAAAAGCCACCCAAAACTTATATAGTGCTCCCGTCTGAATGCAGTGCTTCTCTGTAGGAAGGTCAGGATCTCACAGAGGAATATTATCAAATATTGCAGTCTTCTTCAAGAGAGGAAGGAAAAGCAACCAGTGTTGAGAGAACCAGAAACGGATCCTAAACACCACTCTGGTGCCACCAGCTGTGTTGCTGCTGTCACAAATGTGGATTCAGAGACTCTTGCAGAGAAACCACCCGTCTGTAAAACCAGAGGATCATAGGGTTGGGAATCACAGAGTTGGGTTTGAAGGGACCTGGAAGAAAGGTGTCTTTCGGTCAGACTTATCTCTCTTTGTTTTGCACTAAATGGTGTTTCCAGAACAACTGCTTGCTTCCTGAATGAATCTGATTTTCATTTTTCTGATGTTTTTTCAGATGTAATGTTGTAAATATGGACCAGATGGCTTTATGAGGATAACTTTTACTAATGACTATGTGGCTAAGGCACATAGCACATTATCACTTCACTGAAAAAGTGTATATATATATTTCTTCCCACCTTTCTTACTGTAAAGTAGTTGGAAGTAGTTCCTTGTTTTCAACAGAGGTAAAACTCAAGTTACAGTCATTATTGATCATGTTTATCAACACTGTTTTTCTCTCTGGACCTCATGCTCTTCCTATCGGAGCTAGTGAGCATTTATAGTGTTCTTTGAAATTTTGACTTTGATATCTGAAGAATTTGCCCAGAAATAAGGGGTCTCATATCACAGGGGTTGTTACTATGAGTTAAGGTTGTGTGATTGGGTCCAGAGCTGGGATGTGTTCTTTCAAGTCCTGCATCAAGGAAATAATTCCTTCAGGGATGCACTGAAACATATATCAAAATATCTCTGCAATTAGGGGGATTTAAATGTGCTTAAAATTAAGAACCATCTCAAATATGGATGGATTTCAGTCTGTTCTTCAATGCTTTCTTGATCTGCAGTTTGGAACTGCTAAGTTTTATGATGAACTATTAAAAATTAGTTTTGAACTGCTTAACACAAAATGCAGTCAGACGAACATGTTCACCAACTCTGAAGCTTCAGTTTTAAATTTCCGCAGGAGTTCTATTTGGGTTTTTGATTGCTTTAACTTGCAGGGTATGGAGTTTGGGTTTGTTTTTAAATCTTAGTCTAGGTGCTTCCAAATGAAAAAGTTGAAATGCTACAACTGTGCAAACAGCATTACTTTAATCTGCATAAAGATGGGTGCGGAAGAGCTGGGTATTAGCAATTCATTAATATGCAGTGAAAAGCTTATTTGCACTTTGTCTAAAAGTAACAGTAACTTCAGATTTTCTCTCATTTGCATAAGTGATACAGCACAAGACTAAACCACTCCAATAATAGTCCTTAATAGGATAATCATGTACAGACTTTATGTATAGGCTCCTTAACTGTCCATTTAGGCACATTTAAGTTAACACACAATACACAGCGAGGAGGATCATGCTAAGGAATGTGCTAATTTGCTGAATCCAGTTTCCCAGGCAGCATTTACAGGGGTCATTTTTCATGAACTACTCTAGCCACTTAAATCATAATATTTCATAATAAACATCACAGCATACTGTACAGTGGGGATCATAAAAAGGCAACACAGCTGCCCCGTGCTCGTATTTACCTTCAGCTTGGACCAGTGCCTGGCTGGGGGAGCCTTGTTCCTGGTTTTCAATCATGAGAATTTTAAACGTATTTATAACTTCTTACCAGCAAAGCTCTATACATAATGCTGCCTGCTAAACCTGCATTAATGACCAAAATAGTTTTCCCTAGAGTTGCACCTGCCCTCTAGAAAATAAATCCTCACCTCCAGTAGATAAACAGCTCCATCTTTGCTCATAACAGTCCTGCTGCTGAGAGTTCTGGTGTGGTTCTGGGAAAAGCAGCCTCCAAAAGCTGCTCCCCTGTGCTTCTCCAAAGAGATTTCTGTGGGTTTTTAACTGGTCCTCATAATCCTTCTGTGTGTTTTGGGATTGAACCCTCTGGGCTGCCAGAACTGATCCCCTTCACCAAAACATTCAAACATTAAGGATTTAAGAAAAACATGTTTAATTTTAATTTTAAACCTGTCGTTACTGAAGGCAGCTGGCTTCACTTGGGGCTGCTCCTTTGGTGAAAGCAGAGCCCACCCTGCCCAGGGCTGGGTGGGGAAAAATAATCAGGGTCGGAGATCCCTTTTTTCGTTTTTTTTAGCAGAAATAACATCATTTTCCAAGTGAACCACCAACCTCTCGCTGATGGAGTTAGGCAGCTTAACCTGTGATTTGCCTGCTGGAAAGATCCTTGCCTCTTCCTCTGGTCCTGGTCCCTGCTGTGGGATCACAGCCCTTCTGTGCTTGCTCTGGTAGCGTGAAAAGGAAGATCCTTTTAAATGAGATGCTGGAAACAAAAGGGATCACAGAGATCTTTCCCAGTACCATTTCCCTCGTGCATTTAAATGGTGACACTTGAAGGAGCCGAAGTGAAGGTGTTGCCTGTTGCAGATGCAAAGACTTATGTAAAAACCCTGCTCCAAAAATGTGGCATCTCCATTGTCCCTCCTTCCTTTCCCTTCCCTTCCCCTCCCCAGCAATATTTCAGCTTCAGAGCTTGACCCTGAGCAGTGCTGGGCACCCAGTGATGTCAGAGGCTTTGGGGCTGCCGATGGGCACAGTTACATCCTTCTACATCAGGTTTTTCTGTCACAGAGGATTTTTACAGATACAAATCCATTGATTTCTGTGTTTGGCTGCTGAGTTTCACGTGAGAACCTAATCAAGCCTGAATGTCTCCAACTTTTCTAATCCAGGCAACCTCTCCGCAGATGAACTCTGCTCTGAAATATTCATTTTGGTGGCACAGCTTAATTGCATTGCAATTATTTCTGAAGTTACTCTGACTGCTTTGCCTTTGCTGCCTCTACATTTTCCATAGGCTCTTAGAGCATCCTTTAAATCAAATGGTGCCCAGATACCATGGTGATGGTTGACATTATTATGGGTGACCTCTTTCTTTTGGCCTCAGACAGCAATGGCTGACAACAGAGAAGAGCACTGGCTGTTTCTGTGTCAGGGTATGTGGGTGTTTTAAAGTCCTCATGTGAGACAGTGGGTACAGATTAAACTGTGGAGTTTAAATCACAAAGAAGGAAGAATTTTAAAAAGTTGTATGTGAAAATGCCATTAAGAGAGGCTCAGCTGATTTCATGACACTGCCATCAGCATCCCTGATGTTGTGAGTTCCAGTTACAGGGAAAATAGATTACACTATTTTTGCAGGGGTGGAATATGGATCTGCTGAGGAAGCAATGTGATTTTCTGCCTTGGCTTTGTGTGTGTGCAAGCACGTACGAGTGCGGAAGGGTTAGACATTCAAATCTTTTGCCTCTGTAGCATAAACCTCTTGATTTAGTATTGTGGGCAAAAAATAGAGTCAGAAATTCAGCGTGCAAACGTGATCTCATAGGGATGTCAGTTTTCAAAATAGTATGTGTATGTGTACACACACATGCAAATACAGAGAGGTGTTTCCCTTTGCAGCCAAAGATTTTCATTACAACAGCCCTGGTCAAGCCCAGGAGAAAAAATTGTCAAATGCTGCAGTGCGGATGGATCTATAAACCAAAAACCCTTTATTGAAAACAAAGAAAGAAGAAACCTGAGTCAAATTTTTTGATGATTTTATCTGACCACGGATGAGAGCTGGAATTTTCAGCCCGAACCTCAGAGACTCTGAGCTGCGGGGCCACTGCTAAGCTGGCTGCCCGGCAGCCAGTGACACTCCCGCACTGAATGTTTAAACACCCTCAAAAAACAGAATGAATTTTTCATCTATCACTTCGGCAAACAATCTGGCTGCTGTGTGCTGAGGGGATGAATAGCCACGCGTGTGGGATCTTAATGGGAAAAGACAAGGGAGCATGAAGTGATGCTTTCCAGAGCGCGTGCGAGGAGCCCACCTCGCTCGCCTTTCAGGAGTTAGATGTCAAGAACTGTGTTTTGCAACAGCATGACTTAATAAATTTTCCCTTTCCTGCCTCCTCTGATGATGTCTCCTGAGCCAGCAAAGGGTGTTTTCTCAGCGTGGCTTTCAGCTGTGGGGTTTTGCGGGGGGGTTGGAAGCTCATGGCTGGTTCAGGGAGGCCGTGACGGTGTCTGCGGAGCTGCTGCTCCCCTGGCTCGCTTCTCATGGGGTGCTGGAGGCCTTGACAGAGCCCATCATCACACACCTTCCTGTCTGCAAGGCTGTGATGAAGGTGTCCAAAGATGGACCATCTCCAAACTCCCTTCTGTTGCAGGAACACAGGCAAAAGAGAATATTTATAGACAGGGAAGCAGCTCTTTACAGTCCCCACCCCATTTCTCGCTTCCTTCTAATCTTTATTCTCCATATTGGTGACTAAGTATCAGCTTGACTTGCTATTTGTAGCACTCCAATTGCTTGTAAAAATAGCAGATTTCTTATTTATTATTTTATTTTTTCCATTTCCGTTTTATTTTTATGCTGTCATGGTTTTTAAATTTGTTTCCCCTTCTTAGCACACCAAGTATTTAAAGAAAAACTGCTAGACCAATGTGACTCTTCCAGTGTGATCTGCTTGCTGCCCTGATTCAAAAATCCTACAACCACACACTGATCCTTTTTGCAGGAGAATTCTTAGGAGATCAGTTACAGAAACTAAAAAGCAATAAAGGTTCTGATTGCTGATATCACATTAAGAGGTAGAAGAAATATATGATGCTGATGTTAATAATAATAAAAAGAAGAAGAAGAGACAGCTATTCGGGGGAAAAGGGTGGACTTAGGATTAACAGAAAATGAGTTATTTGTGCATGAAATTTTGGTGGAAAGAAAACTTAAATAATTTATGCAAAAATATCTCAGCTTTGCTTCCCCCCACCTTTGCTCCTCAGGGGTTCAGAGAAAAATGTGACTTTGCCATGAAAAATTTAGAAATTGATATATTGTGAACATTTCTCATTCAAAACTGACTTTTGGAAAAGTCTGTTTCCTTTAGAAAAGACCATACAGGAGAGGTTTTAACCACTCCAATTTACATGCCATCCCCCACAGAGGCTGATGTGGGGCTGATCCAGCCCTGGGCAGCAGTGCCAGAGGTGGCAGTGCTGATGTGCTGATGTGGTCAAGTTTTCAGAGGTTTATTCTGTAAAAAAGTTCAAATACATGACTTTTTAGTATTTTAGTATTTTTTTTATTGTGTACAAGGATGAGGAAGCAGAGACAGAGACTTGTGAGTGAAACTGCAACTCATGAACCTGTCTCCAAAAACAGTCTTATGACTCCAACCTGAAAAATTCCAGATGTTTTGAGTTTCTTTTGTTTGCTTCCAGCCAGTCTGCTTTGGGGCAGTTTTTGGAATAGCTTATAAGGCCTAGGGAGCAACTTACCCGTTTCTAATAAAGCTGGAAAGTTGAGTCTCCCCCAGCACCTTTCCAGGAGCTGAAGTCTGGAGAGTGCTGTGAGGTGATATTCTACAAGAACATTCTGATCATCTTCAGAATGCTTTGGCCTTAACTGTACTTTTAGTCACAAATATGCAGGTGCAGGAGGTTATATTGCAGCCGATTGAAAAACTGACCGTGGAGGAGGCAAATGAAAGTGTTTTTGGGTGGAGTTGACACTGGCTGTGTTCTTCTCCCTGGGGGAAGTGCAGGTCCACTCAGAGGAGACACCTTGTGCTGGAGTCTCCTCCGGGGATGAAATTGTGTAGGGACAGGTTTCCCCCACCAGCAAGACTGGACTTTCTGGCAGACAAGGGCAAGATGACATAGAAAGGCTTCAGCTCTACAAAGCCCCATGAAGAATTTGCCCATCACAAAAATACTGCAGGACTGGGGTTTCAGGCCAATCTCCAGGGTAAAATCAAGTGAGAGAGGTGCAGCTGGAAGAAATAAGTTGGTAAAGAGGAGAGGTGAGCCCCAGAGAATGTTGGGCTGGAGTGCTGGTGGACACCAGAGCAGTGACAGTGATTCATTTAATCACCAGCAGCCTCTCTGGCCACTCTGGCTTATGCCAGTGGCTGCAAAGAGCTCCTTGGGGCAGTAAAAGTGAAATGGTGCATTAACCATGCAGGATGGGGCTGCTGAAGCAGCTTTTCTTGGGAAAGCTCACTTTGATGCATATGTTTCTGCCCTCACCATTTTAGTCTCAATGCTTGGGAAACGATCAGTGTATTAAAAGCACACGCTGTAAAAATACACCCAAAAAAACCCCCAAGTGTGAGGCGTCAGTATCCCCATGTAATTTCATTTTTATGGTTTCACAAATATAGGCTGCGAGTCTTTGATTGCAGACAAGGCACTGCAAAGCGAGGGATATCCTTGGAATGTAATAGCTGGCCAGAATTAGGCAACAGCTCTGCCCCACCCGCAGCACCCTCGGTGATTTCCTACAGTACTCAGTACAGTCGTTGGTATGTGTGGTGCATTAGTTAAGTTAATTACAACAGCACAGAGATTCATTGCAAATTGTTCCTAGTTAAAACTGAAAATTCACTGGAACAAGGAGTGCTAATTATATTCCACTTGTTACTGCTGTGTCTAGTTAATATTCCAACAGCTGCTTTGGCAAGATAATGATGGCTCCAGCAGAAATTACTGAACAAATAGATTTTTAAATCAGTAACAACATATTTACCAGCGGGTTTTTTTCCCTCTTCATACACAAAGTTAAGCCCTGCCAGAGTTGGGCATTCATACTCACTGAAAAGTAGAGATAAAAAAAATCAACATTGCCATTATTGTGTTAATTTGGCACAATTAAAAAAAAAGCTAAGCAAGAGAATATTATTGATAAATAAATGTTTCTATCTTCTTACAGGGATTTAGTGCTTTTCTCAGGGTCACAAAACCCAGTGTAGCCTTTTGGGTGACCATACTCAGTTAATTGTCCAGCATTGCAAAGGACAGGATCACGGATGGATCTTGTTCTTCCTCACGTTAAATGCTTGTGAGATCTCGTGAGGCACACAAGCCCTTCCATTAAAGCTGCACATCCCTGCTGTGCTGAAGGCAGGGGCAGCCCAGGTTCCTTGGGCTTGGCTCTGTGGACAAACCTCTCAACCCCCGTCCCGCAAGGCACTGGGAGACTCTCTTAGCCAAAAGTTCCATCCTTCACCCAGCACAGCAGCACTTGTGACCCGAAACCAATCATTTCTCTGTCTGACACAGCAGAAAGGGTTCCAGGACTGTTGAGTGCTGCCTGCACAGGAACTCTGAGCCTGTCCCTGTGCTGCAGGACTGGCACTGCATCCACACAGCGATGCACAGCTGCCTTCAGCAGGACACGAGCACACCACCAGCCAGTTTCTGTGCCTGCTTGTCCACAACCCAGGTTCTCTCTAAACTTTTTACAGGATTTATCAGCAGGAAAACATCTGCTATGTAAGGCAGCCCCGCCTCCATCCTGTCCTCTGAGCACCTGAGACCCAGCAAGGTGGTGAGAGCCATCTAACTTCACCCTAAGGTGTCATCTCACCCATGGGAGAGCTCAGGTTTTGTCCCTCCTCACACCCTGTGCACTTATTTCTGGGCAGACCCAGTAGCCTGTGTGTATGAAAAGATGCAGGACATTTTTAATGAGTCGTGAACAAGAAGTTCAGCTGGTGCTGAATGTTTAAAATCGGAGGCAAAACAAACATGCTCGAGTGTCTGGGGTTCTTTTTAATGGATAGCACAGCTTCTGGTTTATTATTACTGCTATTATAGTTTGCAGCTGCAAAATGATCTGAAATTTCAATAGCAGCATGCTCTTCATGCTGCTACAAGAATGTATATGCTCTGTTGTATAAATCGACATGCACCTCTCATCCAACCAGGCTGGAGCTCTGGATCACACCATTTTATCATTCATCTCCCAAAAAGGGGATTTAACACCTCAGCTGACAAGGGGGAACGTGTAGCAGTGCTACCACTGGGAGAGCCGCTCCTTTTTGAGGGAGAGCATGAGGCAGGGCTGTCTTGCTGGAATTACTTCCATTTTCAATTAGTTTTCTTCGGAGAGAGGATTTTCTTCCCACTTAGTCATAACACCAGGATGTGCTAAATAAATTCACTCTGGGTTGTTCCTTGTCTGGCAATATAATTTGTGAATCAAAGTGGGGGGAGAAAAATCTAGTTAGCAGCAATTGAACATACAAAGTGGGGTGACCAGTAGCTCTCTGCTGCTGAGCCAACATTGATATATGTCCTATGGTGTCTTAGGGGAGGTTTCTAATTGCAATATGAGTTTTGCATGGTAACCTACAGGGAGAAGGGGAGACGCAATTGCTTATCAGTTTATCACTACAACCTTTTATTAAGGTTGTTTTTAATTAAAATGGAGCAAAAAATGTACACTCTTATGCCTATAAGCAATCTTATCTAGTGTGACTGCTGCTATATTAGTGAACTAAATCCTCTTGATTACATTGGATGTGATCTTATGAAGTATGACAGCTTTACATATTAATAATAGGAACTGTCTGAATAGGCTGTCGCATGACCCTCTTCTCTGTGGCTCTCCACCAGCACAGTTTTAATCTATTTATCTCAGTCCTTTTCCAAGATAAGCTGTCATATTCTCATGAAAGTGCAGTTGTCCCTATGTCACTGATGTGGAATGGAAGCAGAGCCCCAGGAAAGACCCAGGACCAAGTCCCCAACTCCAGAACTTTGCCCCTTGGTCCCAGGAGCTCCAGCTCAATTCCTCCTTTAGAGGTGGGGAGCAGGAGGAACCTATTTTATTCTCCTCATGTCAAACAGTCTCCTGGCATTCCTGCCATCAAATTTCTACTTGCATGAGATGAGCAACTGTTTTGGTTTAATCCCTTTTGCAGCACCAGCGGGGAGGAAGCTGTTCTTCTGGGTGATTTAACTGTGCAAAGGGGCAGCTAAAATGGGTGTGCAGGTGGCTTTGTGTGCCCAGGTAGCAGCATGCACCCAGCTGGGAGGGCAAAATGGGAAAGGGGGCTTAAAGGAATAGGACTGAAGGGGTATACTCTATATCCAAATTTACCATTACTAACATGGGGTTTGTTCCATAGAGCTGCAGTTCTTTACTGAATTTTTACGCAGGCAGATAATGATGGGACAAGTGGGAATGGTTTTAAACTAAAAGAGGAGGGATTTAGATCAGAAGTTAAGAAGAAATACTTCCCTGTGAGAATAGTGAGTCACTACCACAGGTTGCCCAGGGAAGTTGTGGGTGCCCCTGGAATTGTTCAAGGCCAGGTTGGAGCAACCTGGTCTTGTGGAAAGTGACCCTGCCCATGGCAAGGAGTTGGAACAAAATGATCTTTAATGTCCCTTCCAGACCAAACCATTCTGTGAGTCTATGAACTATTTTTGACTAGCATTGCTCTCACTGAGAGGAAAACGAAGCTCTGTGATGTGATGGGACTGATGAAGGATGGAGAGGGCTTTGTTTGCTGCCTCATTTGCTTGCCTGCTTTCCCTCATTCTGAATTAGGGTCTCCTTCAGGCCAAGGGACACCAGAGGTGCTCTGTGGCTATAAATCCGTGCAACTCCACAGAGGTGTGAAGCTGTAAGAGCCATTTGCTTCCACCTTAGCTTTACAGCAAAAATCCACATGCTGTCCTACTGTTTCCAGACAGTGGCCCAAATTCTGCTCCCTGCAGCACCAGTGCAGCCTCCCAGAATCTGTGGAGCTGTTCCAGGGCTGCAGCAGCACAGGACGGGGCTGGGAGCTCCTGCAGGGCCGGCTCTGCCGTGCGCGGGAAGCTCCTCACATCTGCGCCTTTTGTGACGAGCCAGCAGAATCCCTCCAGAGCCGCTGGGTTTTTATGGCAGGCAGGAAAATCAAAGCACTCTCAGTGGGTTAAAATTTAGAAAATACGGAGGTACAAATGAATGAAAAGGAGGCGTGGGATGTGTGATGCAGTTTAACTGTTGTAGTGCCCTCAAATAATAAATGCAGCTGGAAGTGATCTCTGGAATCCTGGAGACCAGCATCAAGCCAAAGAGAGCCCAAAGAGGGCTCTTAACAGCTTCTGTGGCTGTGTCTAAATTGGAGTCTGAATGTCTCTTCCCACTCACAACTCCACATTATTGTATTGTATTGCGGTATTGTTCCACTAACGCTCCATTTCTGTTTCATGGGAAGTTTGGGGGAGGTTGTGCTTTTTTAACCCTTGCAGGTGGTGGTACCTTGCTTTATAATGTCCATTCATTTCTCGTCATTGCTTTTTCAGAAGGACAGTTCATTACTATTCCTACGCTAATTCCATTTTGTTGTTTCAAACTTCACCTCCTTAACAGGAGTGACCTGGTTTAATGATATTTCATTAGCTACAAGCAACCAAAAGAAATAGCCTTATTTCCTTAAAGATTCCCTGGCCATTGCAACGGTACTTCACACGTATTTGTATGGCTTTTATGATTCCTTTCTACTGGGCTAGTTCAGGGGACCTGTGGAGCACCTGGAGGATCAGCACTGGTCTTTGTAGGCTAAAGCAGCTGAGCAGCGAGGTTTGCTTTCCGTGCAAGGCGAAAGGATGCATGAGGAAATGTGCCAGACAGTCCGGAGCAGAAAAAATAAATTCATTCCCCAGGGAAGCTGGAAACATTAGTGCCTCGTGCCCCATCCAGGGCTTGGTGGAGGGGTTCAGATGGTGCAGCTTGGACACAGTATTTGTAACCTATTCACACCAGCGATGAATCTTACAAGTTCCTGAACACTGGGATACCTGGGAAGTGCAGCTGCTTATCTAGTGATCAATATATGCTTTTAGAAAGGATCCAGTTGTGGAAAAGGGGGTGTTAAACAAGTCTAACAATAAATCTTCTGTACTCCAATTCAGAAATATATCCCTACCTATGCTAAAAAGCATCAAAATACGAAGGTCATAAATAATCAAGCTCAAGTAGATGTTTTTAATACTTGGCTTAAGTTGATTCAGAACTGAGGCTGTTTCCTTCCATGACACCTCCTGTGCCTTAACAAACAACCACCAGACAATTAATCTAAAAGGGCCTCAGATGCCCCGGCCAAGCCACTGATGTGAGTAATGGTTATGGCCCCACATAACACACAAGGATCATAAGCAGTTAATCTTCACCAAAAGGGAGAGTGAAATATTGTTTGATATCATTTTTAATAAAGAGAATAAATTAGGCTTTAAATATCATAACGCATCTTTAAACGCTGGTTACAGCTCCTGCACGCAGGGTGAATTAGCAACTGAATGAGCGTGTCAGGGGTTATCTGCTGAATTATTACCTCCCAGGCCACTTTGCATTATACTGGCCCTTGTGTCCATGGGAGCTGGGAGCTGGCCACCTGCTTACGATGGCTGTCCAGATAACCAGCTTTGTCTGAGAAATTAAAATGGTGGCTTTAATCTTGTCTTTAATTCCTAATTCCACCAGTAACGTCGGTCACGTGAGGGAGGAGCACATTGTTCGCCCCTGTTCACGCATTGATATTTTAGGGTTTGATGATGTCCAGTCTCCCTGAGATGGCAAATTTAACTCTTCAAGTCTGGCCTGCAAACGCAGTTTATTATCCCCCGTAAATCCAGTGTTGGGAAACAAAAAAAGGAAGGGGTTAAAACGGAATTCAGTGCACACATCCCTTCCCTCTGGCTGTGCATCAGATTGAATTCTAAGAAAGATTGATGGTGGGCTTTAAAATTAATTGCAAGTACAATTGTTATTATTAATACACATGAATATAGATCTAATAAAGCTATGCAAGTCTTAGGAATAACCATGCTAGGAGACGTAAATCAGATGTAAGTGCCTAGTTTGATGCTATTTATCCAATAATGCCCACCTTTGTTACAATGCTGCCTTCAGGAGCAAGAAATAATCATTAGAGGCATTGATGCAATGAGGCTGCTTTTGTTGGGGTTTTGGGCATCTGAGAAATGACTCCTGGTGTTCCCCACAGCAGCAGTTGTGGGAAGTGATGCTGTCCCTCCTTGCACAAGGCTGTGATTTGTGTACTCTGATCTACCCTACTGCTTTAGGACCTTCTCAGGGCCAGTGAGCAAACTGGCAGCACTGCTGGAGCCTTGCAGTGCCTTGGTTCCCCACTTTCCACATCAGAGAGCACCCCATGATCTCACCTTGCAGATCAGAGGTCCACGAGCTGCATGCTAATTAATGTACAGCTCACACTCATTTGAAAACTAGGGAGATATTTCCCCTAGATTTTCCAAGCAGAAGGACAAACTCTGCTTGCAGGCAGGCTGATGCATGTCCAGAATGTCCCTGCGGCAGCCACTGGCAGCCTGATTCATTGCTGTGACCATGCACAGAGCCCACTGTGGTGCAGAGCCCTGGGGTGGCTGTGTCTGAGCCGTCTCTGAATTTTGGAAGCATTCCTGATCTGGCCAAGCAGCCTCCTAACTGGAGCATCCCACAGCGGGAGCAGAACCGTGCTGCTGCCGGGAGCCGGGCTGGTTCTGCTGCACATCCCCACCCTGCGCTGCTCAGACACAGGACAGGGATCCCCACCCAGTGCCTGCGACTTTCTCCAAACCCAACATCCTCCCTTCCCTGTGCTCAGGGAAAAGCCCATGAGTGAGGGGTGACTCCTCCATCTTCCCAGTGGTACCGGCACTGAAGGCAAATCAGTTCCTATATTTCTAATTCCTGCTGTTCACACGCCTTATTAATTATACAACCTAAAGCATATTTCCAGAAATATACACATTTCTCTTTCGAAAAGAGTCCTACATTTTGCTCTTCATGGTTAAAAAAGGGGCAGAACTTGAGAAGATCAGGAAAAAAATAGAACCGGAACAGTTTTCTTTGTCAAGAATTATTTGATCTTTTTATTTTTGAGGGGGAGGGAGGAAATCCTAAACTTTGCATTTCAATGGATTTTTTTATTATTATAAATCCATCTGTGCTCACATACACACACACAAGGTCTTTTCTGTTCTGTACAAGGCACAATTTAAGGCATCTTTCAGGAATAAAAGGCAGAACAAATGTTATTGTTATTCCCAATATACAGATGTTTATTCTTATCTTTTTCCCCCCCTTCCTTTCTTTATTTTTATTACTGTCTTCTCGGTGACATCATAAGTAGGACTTGTCTCTTTATCGCCTTGCAAAGACTTTTGTTTTCTGGGACAGGAGCCTATTATGTCGTCACACGCTGGAACAGTAATAATCTCCCCCCTCACTTGGAAGTCTTCATAGAAGACAATGAAAGAATCCATATTGTTTTCTGCTGGCACTAAATAAAGGAAGCAAGGGAATCTGAAGGGGGAAAAAATTACCCGAGAGAGGCAGTCACTCTGGCATTTTGCTTTCTAAATTAATGTTTGGGGTAAAGAGAGAGAGGCTTTCCACACTTAATAGACAATGAAGGACATCTTAATTGCTGGGTCAGACACCGGGCTGAGGGGCACGTCAGGTGAGAGGACCTGATCCTGGAAGGAGCTGGGCACATTTGGGAATGATCTCTCTTCCTTCCCTTGCGGTATCTGCTTCTGTGGTTTGCCTCCAGCACGAGGTGACATTTTGTGTCAGAGTTTGTGCTGCCCCAGCTCCACAGGAACTGCTCCAGTGCTGGCCCGACCTCTCCAGCTGAGCTGCACCTCCTTGAGGCTGTCACACAGGGGGAAGAACCTCCTGTTGCTTTGCAAGTGCTTTCCTGAAGCAAGGGAGCCGGCGCAACCTTGCACTTTGCTTTTCCCTCAACAGCCAGTGTCCAGGGGAGCATTTGAAATGCTCAAGGGTTTGCCTGTGCCTTTCTCAGGGTGACACACATACACTTTCACCAGAATCTAACTTTGTTCTTACTACAGGACCTAAACACTCTCTCCAGGTTCTGGGATGCTCTCCTCTTTGGCTTTGCCTGAATCAGTAAGGGAGGGTTCAACCCCCCCGGGTAGGAACAAGCCCTGGAAGATGTGCCAGCCCCAAAGGGCGATGTCCGCTCAAGGCTTATTACCTACAGAGTTGCATGTGTAGTTATGATGATGAGTATCTGAGCCATCTTTTAGCTTGCTCTACCTTGTCCTTTGTCCCTCCGGTCAGACAGAGATGGTTTCTTGAGAAAAGAGGGTGATGCAGCATAAGGAGAGTATTTTGAATAGACAGGATTTTTTCTTCCTGTAGGCAAAAAGAACGACTGAAACAAAAGCCATTTTTTTCTTCTCTTCATCTATATATTGGGAGACAAGCAGCTAATCCCCTTACTTAGTGTAACACTGTGCAGCAAAGAAGGCAATATAACAATATCATGTGGGAATTCAGTGTTCTTCACACCCTGCCTGCCTCTCTGGGAGCTGCCATGTATAATGTGTTATCCTGTTTTATCTCTTATTTTCAGACATATTGAAGTGCTTGAAAGGGAAGATAATGTATACAAAATAAATGTACATTAAACTAATACAATGGCACAAGAATGAGCCTTGTATCCCATTTATTAAATGAAAGCCAGAGGAAGAAAATTGCATGTATGGGGCCAAAATTTCTAGGATAGGCTTTGCTGCAGCTGGAGGGACCTTGTTGTGAGTAGGGCACCAGCTGGGAAGGAGAGAGATCTGTTCTGTTTCTGTTCCTGCCATCGACCTGCTCTATGACCTTACCTCTCTTCTTTGTTTTCTCTCGACAGCTAAATATATCAGCTCACCTAAAAAGCAGCTTTTGCTTCTTGTTCTTTTGGAGCACGGCTGGGATGTTTGCTCTCAAATCTCTCTACTTCCACACTTCTTTTAACAATAATGAAATTTCCTGGCTTCACCAGGTCTGGGGCTCTCACATGGAGCAAATTGACAGTGCTTGTGATCTCCTCAGTTACAGACAGCAAGGGCTGGAAAACAGCGGCCCAGAATGGTGCCAGCCCCTTCACTGGCAGCCCTGGTTCAAAAGGAAAACCTGTCCATGGCGTACAACCCTGAAAGCATTATTTATTTTATTTTTAAATCTAATGAATCACTCATATCTATAGATTGACTTGAAAATATCCTTCCAGGCAGTCCCATCAGCACTGAAATTAATCCCTTTGAAAAAAATTATCCCAGAGGAATTTTTAAGGTGCTGTGTGAAGTGATGTAGCACTGTGTCCATGAGCAGAGAAAAGTTTTTCATTGAGGTGAATATTTTCTAGTAAGTTTGGTGTGTCTATTCCTGTGTTAAATGTGGTTTTCATGAATAGCTCTTAGAGAAAGCAAAGTCTTCCACCTTAGGAAGGTAATCTCTTCTGGACTGGCCTTGGCTCTGTTTCCATCTGATAGCAGATGGAAACCTCAGGACTCAGAGCATGTTGTGTGGTTTGGAGAGAGTCACAGTGCACATTTCTGGCTGGGAGAAGATGGCCACAGATGCTTATCCAGAGGCAAAGCCTCATGGAATGAGGCCTCTCTTTTTATTCACAAATTGCATTCCTCCTCTCTCCCCCCTCCTCCCCAACAAGCAACATTTTTCATCCTCTTTGTGCCTCCAGCCTGAATTCTGAACACCTTTCTCAAGGAGCTGGCTTCCACTTGCAGCACTGGGCAGCTTTAACCCTTCTGTGGGGCTTCATTTGGGTTCCCCTCCAGTGTTCAAAAATTCTGCTTCTCCTGGCAATGATACAGGAAAGGCACTATTCCTTCAAGCCCAGAAAAGGTAGGAATCCTCGTGACATTTCAGTAAACCCCTCCCCGAGAAGGGACACCAGAACAAGGCTGTCCTGTTCTGCCATGTCAGAAGCCGAAAAGTTGTTAAAGAACTCAAAAATCCTACACAGGGAAAAAAATGCAATCTGAGATCAGAGAATTTGCTCCACCAAGTCCAGAGATATAAAAGCACGGATGGATTTAGTAATCTGTGAGTGGTGTGCTCACCAGGCATCTCCAGAAGTGCACATGTCACAGGCTTGTCCCTTTAGCAGGGAAAGGCCTCATTGCTTTGTACGTGCCCACACATCACAATGAGTGACAGCCGAGGTGACCTGAATCACTCTTAAAACCAGCTCTTTATAGTTGGTGCCACAAATACAAAACTCATTCATTGACTTTGGGACGTGTTTCATCATAAAAGAAGTCTGCATCCCGTTTTACATCGTTTGGTCCTATAAACTCTCTGCAAAATCCATACAGGTTTGCAGCTTCGAGCTCTTGTTTTCTAGGTCAGACCCGCAGAAAAGACCAGCTTCAGAGCTGATGCATTCGCAAAATAATCTGACTTTTTCAGAGTAGTTCCTGGCATCTAACATAGTCCTAGTGAAGTGCCCACTGTGTATCCAGCACCCAGCCAGCTGAGTGCTGCTGGAAAGCTGGATCTGCTGATATACTACATTTATTTGAACACCTGGTGGTCTATGACTCCTAATTTTTATAAAGGCTCTCTGGCATTCCATCAGTGTCCTCGTCTGTTTTGTCTTTTCAGCTTACTAACCAGGCATCTGTGTCTCCATCCTCTTTCTATCTGTAAAACCTGCTCCTCAGAGAGCAGTTCTTACAGACAAGAGGGTCCGGGGTGAACACACTCTGAACTGATATGTGTTGGCCAGACAGAAAGTTAAAAGGCATTTTAGATTGAGAATAGATAGGAGGTGTTCTACTGGGCCCTTTGCAGAAAGTGTTGTATTTAGCCCGACTGAGGTTTGAGGTATATTTGTCTTTTTTGAAATGGTTCAGTCGCTCATTTCTGTCAACTACCAACTGTGTCCTTAATTCCACTGAATTAGAAAAGATGTTGCTAAGATCAGCTTTTGGTCTGTATCATTAAAGAATTTTTAAAAGCAATTAAATTGCATACTATTGTGCAAAAAGGTGTAGAGCAGAAATCACCCCGTAGTGTTGTCGTGGCAGAATGATTAATGAGCACCATTTCCTTTGCTCTGCCTTTTTAAAGTGCTGCTGACTTTTGAAAGGGTGGGTTTTGGGCTGAAAAAAGAAAAGTGTTGTTGAAGGTCTCGGTGCTGGCAGTGGCATTAGCATCTTGTTAAACTGCCAATAACTTTCCAACCAGGCTTTTCTTTTGATTTGTTTCTGGTCAGCAGAGACCTGAGTGTGAGGTGCAAGGTTGAGGTGCTGCTTTTTGGGTGGTGGAGGTGTGGGAGATGTGGGTCACTGCACCTGCAAATCCCATCTCATAGAGATGTCACCTCACTCCCCTGCAGCTGATATTGGCCGGATAACTGAGGTCACCAGAGAGCTGACATGAAAGCAAGATCAGAATCACTGCTTTGCAGATCTTGTGCCTCTTTCTTCCTCAGATATAGAATTTTTTAGTTAAATTTAGCTCATATGAGCAAAGTACACATTAAAATATTGATGAAGATAAATTAAATCGTAGATCGGGGAGGCCACGATCTCCCAACCTCATTTAAAACTTGCTGCCTTGACCTCTCCAGTTTTACCTTAGAAACCAAAACTCACTTTTCTTGCAATCTCCATATTCCATCCTCACGTTCAGATCAGTGGCTAAGCCCAGATCTGAGCTCAGATAAATAATCTCTGTTCTTGTAGTTTTGATCCAGTGGAGACTGTGACATTTAACTTTTCCTTATGGTAACTAAGGAGACTCCCACAAGCTGATGTCCTACCAACTGCCTTTTGTGCTCACGCAGCGACAGCCTTGGCTCCGGGATAAGAACATTCCACCCTCGTCTCCAACTTCAGAGCCAGCTTGGGTGGCTTTCAGGGCAATGCGTGGTTTCCAGATGCGTCTGCTCTAATCTGAACACTGAGTAGGGACTGAAATTTGGTTTTAAATTGGGCGTTTGTGGAAAGGAAGAGCAGGAAAATCATTGCCCAGATCTAGCTCTGGAGCAGAGTAGCAGCCTTCTTGTGTCTCAGCTCTATCTGCCTGGAAACAGAGGTGTTTTTCTACTCCTCCTTCTTTTCAGGAAGCCAATTTGTGGGTAAATTATGCGCTGGCATCAGGACATAACCCTTGGCTACTGTTTCAGACATTTATCCTCTCCCAGATCAAGTGATGCTGCTTGAAGACATTAACTTTCCCCAGCTGTCTATTACCAGCCCCGCGGGCCGGAGGGATGGGACTTGCACTCCCTAATGCACTTCGGGCAGAATCAGCCAGGTTAGTTTAGACAGCCAGGGACTGCAGGTAGGAGATGGATGACCACGTGGAACTGATTAGGGAGCTCTCACACACTCCTGGCTGGTGGCAGGAAGGAAGGAAGAGCTGGAGGCTGGGAAAGCCTTCAATCAGTTTTGCAGTGTGCAGAGAAATACCTTTTCTTAACTTGCACTCTCAGCTACTTTGGAAATCTTATTTCCTCCAGCCTTCAGGTGGAGCATGGTGCTGGCTGTGATTGTTACCACAGCCAAAGAATGGGGCAAATGGGGCTTTCCAAGCGAATTCCCAGCAGCAAGAGTTTCTCTGAATCATTTTATCTCCCCTCTCTTTTGATTTTGCTCTTGAAATTAGAGATGATATCTCAAACATGGTCTCTGAAATGGGCATGAGGATGAATTTTTTATTGTAAAGGAAGCATGGAAAGAACTCTCAGGAGGATGATATCAGGGTTTAAAGTGGGGTTGATGACAGGTATTCTGCTGTGGATGGTGGTGTGCAAGAAAAGCTATTCATGGGAGAGCAAGGACATGCAAAATATCCAATTACTGGTGAAAGATCAAAGGAAAACAAAAAGCTTAAAAAGCAAAATCTGTGTCTGGAAATGATATATGGACCTGTGGATGAAGGCTGGCCTCCAGAGGTAAATGTGCAGAGAGCTGATGGGGATCATCAAAACCTGGGGAGGGATATCAGAAAAGATGGAGGAAAGCATTGCCTGTTAATGGTGGAAATTTATGGATCTGCTATGAATCACATTGACCTCATGAACCACCTTCCTCTCTCCCTAGCACCTCCTTTGCCCTTCCCCTGGATGTCCTTTCATTATTAAAAATTCATGTTTCTCTCCTCAATTTCATACATGGGAACACAGTGACAATCAGTGCCATCAGTCTTTGGAGCACTGAGGACGTTGGCTGAAGGACTGAACAATGAGCAGAGGAGGTCAGAGTCTGTCCTTTGTCCAGGTCCCAGCCATCCCTGCAATCCCAGACATGCACAGGCCTTGAGCAGCAGCTCTGCCCTGGATTTCCTTGGGTTCTTGCTTAGTTCCTGGTCCTCAGGAAGGTAAAAACCCAGCCTGAAATACATCCCAGTGTGGGAGAGCAGGATTTTATGGGGCCATGGAGGGAAGCCAGCCCAGGAGCTCTTATCCCCTACCCACCTCTCCATTTGAGGGTGCCTTTCCCAAATGTCAGGGTGGTTGACAGTCCTGAAGAATAAGGGGCAGAGGAGGTGTTTCCTGTCAGAAAAAAAGGGAGAACAGAAAATATGAGAACAAATTCATAATGGCAAGAAGTAGGAGGAAGGTGGGAATAAGGAGGTGCCAAGGATCTCCTGGAGACACAGGGAAGCACAGCAGAAAACTCTCCTCCAGCTGCTTCCCTTCAGGCAGGTAAAAAATGGGGAATCTCCTATTACAACACAGGGTTTTGAATTGCCTGTTGAGTAAATTGTGGTTTTCCATCCCCATTACTCTACTGGTAGCTATCACTCATAACACAAATATACAAAATAAATTAATTAAAAAAAAACACCAAACCTTGTAATGATTTTCCCTGCTTAAGTTTTCAATTACATCAGCTATCTCATACTCATTAGAAAGACATGAGCCCATATTCATTAAATGCAAAACTAACTTTCCAACAGCAAAAAGGCTTGGGTGAAGAGGGTAATGATTTAATTTTCTTCATTTCAGAGAATTACATCTCTTATCCTGGGGCAATACGTCTGTAAATGCAGACTAAGTGCTGTTTCAGACTCAGTTTAAATTCCTAATTTGGTGGAGCTACTTGGTAGGAAAACCTGAGGAAGGTCCAGGCACCCATTTTGTCTTTTACATTCTACCAAAGCAAATTAAATCTTAAAATTTTTGGAGGATTCCAGAAAATATTCTCAACAGCAACCATCTTCAGAAGAGCATTTGTCTACATTCTTCTATATTTATCCTTACAAATTAGTAACCTGTGTTTATAGAAACTCTTCTCTGCCTGAAAACTCCTACAGATGTCTACTGCAGCACTCAAAACTTGTGGCATGTAGCTGCTGTTAAAGACACTCAAGAGCTTTCAAAAATCACAGTATGTGCATCCTCAGGTTCCCAGATATTTTTTAAATTTCAGTAAAAGTCCATTTTTGAGTGTGTAGAAGTAGTTAGTCCCTGCCTGTTGGATAGGAAAGGACTTCAGCTGCAAGTAAAACTTCTAAAATTGTAATAAGGATTTCTTGAATTTGCTTGTACTTGCCTAAGTACATCAGGTATTTAATTCTTTCGGGTTTTTTTAGTGTCAGCTGCATCTAGATCTGTAAGACTTTTAAAAAAAATCTCATGTTGTGTGCAAAATACAACCGTGAATTTCAGATATGCATCTACCTTTACGGAAAAACAGCAATTTCAACCAAGACATCACTAGCTGTGTACTTGGTATTTTGCCCAGTATTTGTGTGCAAACGTGCGCTGCTTCTTCGTTTTATCTCGCTGTGACCCATCTCAGCTGGAGCAAACGGGGGGGTTTCAGTTCCAGAGCAGTTGCAGCGACTGTGGTGAAAATGCTCATCCAGTGCACCAAGGAGAAATGTCAAAAAAAATCTCCTCATTTTGCCTTTGACAAATCTTGCCCCAAGTCTCAATCGTGAACCTCTCTCTTCTGGATGTCATCAGAGCCAAGTCTCTTGGACTTGACTTGGGAAATGACTTAAAAAAAACAAAACAAAAATCCAAGAAATACACATCTCTAATACCTCAGATGTTTTAGAGCATTAATTTGTTGTTTGACTAAAGAAGAAAAGTTAATTGCTAAGACATGCACGTCATTGTGTACATCACTTTTCATCATCGTGGATATTCAAGGAACAGTAAAATACTTCTGGGCCCATCGCCCTCACCTGCTCCACTCGTGCATTATGGTCACATAGGAGGACTGAACAACTGCATTCCTAAAAAATATGTTTTTATCAATAACCACTGATAAAATAGATGCAGGAAACACGAAGTGTGGGCCATGCCCCAGGGTCACAGAACTTATAACCTACACAAACTCTGTGCCTCTCCTGTGTTTAGTCATGAGTTATCTTTGGTGTTCATCCAAGAAACATCTTTGGTGTTTAGGCAGGAGATGTCTTTGATAAGTCGAGCCCAGAGGAGACAGATTTGCTGTTTAGTGGATAACCCTGTTTGCTAACACCACTTACACCCATACACATCTTCAGCACATTTTGTAGAAACTGTGGCGAAAATGTTCCCAGTTTATAAAAGGCCTCTGAGCCAGTCCTGGACAAACCTACGAGCCTTGGCTCAGCTGTGTGCAGTCCCTCATGACCCCCCTGATCTAAATTCTTCCCCCTCTCAGAATTAAAACTGTGCCTTTTCTACTTGCCTATTTCTTACTATAGGTGGTCAAGTTACTGGGAAAATGCAGAACTTCCAAAACTCTTGATGGTTTTAGACATATTTTCTTTTATTTCTTCAAATATGTGTATGACCTCTAGGAGATAAATCACAACATTTGCTGATTTTTATGGGCTGAATCAAATCATGAGTCAAAATGAAAAGTTTTAATGGAAATGTCACAATTGTTTCAGAGAGAAAAATGTGACCAATACCAAAAATCCATGCTGAAAAGCCACTTGTGTTCAAACAAAAAATCTTTCCTTAGAAAAGCTCCTCAGATCAGGTTCTTCCCACCTGGCTTTCCCCTGGAGCTCTCCAATTTTTTTCCATTCCCTGTCCAAACTAATGAAACAGCTGCATTTTTATCAACTGCTCTTTCCACCCCAGAGACAAACGCGTTTCACTGGAGAGAGAAGCAATTTTTATGTACAGTGCAGCAGACAGAGCCCTGCTGTAGCATCTGATAGGGGGGGCACCACCAAAATACAAGCTCAGGACAACAGCTCAGGCTGTATTTTAACATGTCTCTGTATTGCAGTAACATTCCAAACAATATCTAAGTGCAGATATTACTTTCAAGCTAAGTTTTTCTCTCTCAAAGTTTTCCGCTCTGTTTAATAAAGGAGCAGCCTTGGGTTTCTCACGTCCCTTTTGCCGGTGGTGGCTACAGGGCTCTGCAGGCAGAGGCAGCGAGGGAGCAAAATGTTCTGAGCAGCAGCTCAAAGGAGATGTGAGTTTTCTTCTAAAATCTGGGTCCACGTTAATGCATAAAGATCAGCTCCAGTTCCAAAATAGCTGCAGAGGGCTTTGTGAAAGCCGGCAAGCACCAGCTGTGAAGTCAGCGCCCAGCATGGACTGAGTCAGGGAGGGGCATGAGGAGCACTTGTTCATTTGGCCTATTTGTTATTTAGCCATAAAGATGAAATACCCTCGTTCCACTCTAAGTTTGTCGCAGGGCAAACCAAGCTGAGCAACCATGGTAGGATTTGCTTTGCTTTGATGAAACCTTGGCAAACAAGAGAATTAAAATCCTGTCCGCATCCCAAGTGTGCGTCCCAGCCTCCATCCTTCAGTGCCAGTGAACCTGCCACTCGTGGGCTGAACCAGGCAG
This sequence comes from Gymnorhina tibicen, assembly GCA_013399875.1. Taxonomy (NCBI): domain Eukaryota; kingdom Metazoa; phylum Chordata; class Aves; order Passeriformes; family Artamidae; genus Gymnorhina; species Gymnorhina tibicen. Next base: position 635,889 of record VXAZ01002748.1, on the reverse strand, counting down.
GTTCTGTGCAGATATGCTCACTTCAAAGCAGACCAGGACACTCCTCAATGAGCAGCTCTTGATATGGTTTCCTAAATGAATATGTTGAGGTTGTTTTTTGGCAGGATTGTGTTCAAATTTAGAGGTGAGATTCTGACTTTCAGCAAAGTGTCCAGGTTTGATTCTCTGGAGGGAGTCGGGGATTTGCTCAGTGGAGAATGTTGTCATATGTGGGGATGAGGGTGAAGGATTTCCTGGAGGGCAGAAAACTATCTCAGAGCTCACCTCCCTGCTCTGTCACAGCCTCCCCAATGGCCTCAGCTTCCCTGTGGAGATCCAGATCACAGATCTCCCTCGTGTACTGGAAAACACCATTCTGAAAGCCTTTGGTAGAGGAACCACAACTGAATTTTTGGGCTGTCTGCTTCTCACAACAAAATTAAAATAGTGAGGGTTGCAGACTAAAGTCCACCTAAAAGTCTGCCAAAGAGCCACCTCCAGAATGGTGGGAGTTCAGGGAAGTGGGTTTTGTGGAAGTTGTGTAACGAGTGAATCACGCCCGACCTCCCCAAAGAAGGAGACCAGTGTGGGTCTGGGTGACGGCAGCAGCCGCAGCTCAAACCCCCTGCCCATGGTGACAGACATGGGGCCGTTCTGTGCTCTCTGTCCTAATGAGGACAGCCACCACTTTCCCTTCCCTTCCCAAACACAAACTGGTTCTCCCAAACCGTTTTTCAAATCTCCTCCTTTCACTCCAGCAGCCTTACACAGCTCTGAGCATGGAAGTTTCACAGCTCCCCCAAACATCTCCTGATTTCTGCAGGAAAGGATGCAGGCGTTTTGGGATGGGAAGGATGGAGGGAGGACCACCAGGCACAATTTGAATATAATTTCCAGCCTCTTGCTGGCAATATCCCATGACTTCCACTTCACAGCAGTCTTGACACAACCTTGGAGGAGAATCAAGTGAGAAAACCCAAGGCAGCCCATGAGCACTGGGGAGAAGGAAGGGTGGAGGGGAGGATGGTGGATGCAGCCTCCCAGCTCCATGCTCTGCCTCTCCCTGCTGGAGCTGTTCATCCTGGGTTTGAGAAATGAAATGGCGCTGGAAAGGCAAGGAAGCAGCAATTGTAATTTCTTTAAAAGTTGTTTCATGTGATTCAGGGTGGTTGGTTGTCATTTATTGTAGCCTAAAGTATGAAGTGAATTTTGGCATGCAGGCCTGTGACTAGAGGACGGGATATTTCTCCTTGTTAGAAACAAATCCTTATGCCTGCAGCAGCAGCTTTTTCTCAGTGTGCTGGTTGTAAATCTCGGTGGAAGCAGTGCAAGTTGGGAATGAGCAGGAGCAAGTCCACTTTGTGCTGCATTTTTGGAATTAAGCTCGCATTTCAGTTGTGCTTGTTTTGGATTATTACTGTTCAATAGAGCGGGGAGAGGCAGGATTTGCAGGGAAATCCTGCAGGACCAGCTTCCAAATGACCACCGAAGTCCGAATTATGCCAGTTAATTCCAGGTAGCTTCATCTCCTTCACCAGGATGACTCATGAGCTAACTTCTAAATAGCACCTGAGATATTTAATAATATAAATTATAAATCCTGGATTTTGCAACTGACAGCAAACAGGAACACTGCCATCTGACTCTGGAAACCCAAAGGGTATCCCCAGATGTCAGCTGGACCCCGCAGAGCTGCATTTGCCAGCAGCCGCAGGGTATCCCAAATTAATGCTGTGACACAAACACAGGAGCTATGTGAACATGTTGCATTGTCACATTGGGCTAGTTTTGCAGAAACATCTTTCTTTCAGACTCACCCAAAGTCTCAGCACTCTACGTGATTTTAAGTACAATGATTTTTCTGTCAAAAATAAACTTTGCTCTCGAAATAATTAGCACATCATCCGTTGGAAGTAAGCCTCGTCTGGAGTGAAAGAATGGAGTTATGTGGGTTATTTTTAAATAGCACAACAATATATGCTAGAGAAAAAAAATATTGCTTAAATTATTTACATTATTTACACTATTCTTCTGAACAGCATCTTCAAAAGCATGTTTTTTAAAAATGGCATTATTAATTGAGGGGGTTTTTTTGAAGAGGATTTTTGAAGTTTTTGGAAAGATGGTTAAATACTGAAAATGACCTCAAAACAGATCACAGAATTATTTGTCGTTTGACTGGGTTTCAGATCATGTGCAGAGTTTGGCCCACTGCAAGCGCCTTCCTGGGGTGGCGAGCTTCTCCTCACGAGAGCAGATCCAGGGCAGTCAGACTTCAATAATGTGGGGACTCAACCATCTGTCCCCGAACAAATCGACTTACAGCCTGATCCCCCAGCCCTGCCTGGGTGTCATTTACCCCTGTGGGTAGCCCAAACACATCTCCTCATGCACGCAGGGCACGGAAGGGGGTCACAGGGGCAGACCCATGGAAGGTGGGTGAGGGACAGTGCCAAACCCTACAGGGCCTCACCCTGTGGCTGATGCCCACCAGCAGGGTCTGAAGGCTTCAACACGAGGTTTTCTGGTGAAAACAATCATTTCAAAGCTCAAACCTCATCCCCTTGGTTTATAAACCCCAAATCCCTTCTGTATGCCCTGGATGAAGGTTGGCTTTGGGGGGCACCTCCACCTGTGCCCCTCCTCTTGGCAGGGCAGGACGAGCGGCGTGGGGAGAGATCGGGCCCGAGCTCCGCGCCGAAGCCTGACCCTTTGTTTCGGCGGTGTCTCTGTTGGTGACAGATGGTGATGCTGTCCTGGTGAATTTGTTACCTTCTCGATGACATGCAATATGTCTGCATCCTGACAGTGAGAGGAGAGACTCCAGCTGTCCCTCCAGTAATTGACAGCAAGGAGCTGTTTTCACTTTTGACAGAGCTAAGAAGCATTAGCATCATATTGGCTACTAGGAGGGGTTTTATTATTATGTTTATCATCTGAGAGAAGTCATTGTGATGTGGGACTGGGTGGGTTTTTTTTTCTCCTACTTTGCTCCTGCAGCCGCCTGCTCCTCACATTGCAAACTGTCGCATGCTCCAGCGGAAAAGAAAGGGAAGGAAATCTGGGCTCCGGCCACCTCGGCCCCAAACGAGCCCCATTTCTCTCACAATGATGAAAATGACAAAATCCCACCTTCTTTCTTCAGAAGCAGTGGGGGAGGCAGGAGAGGAAGGATTATTTTAGGGTAATGAAAGTGCTGAAAATGAAGCAAGAGGTCCTGTCTTGCTTCTTGCACGCCTGGTGCCTGCTGAAGTCACTGCTCACTGACAGAGCTTGGGTCACATCCTCTGCTCTTTGGAAAAGAGAAATAATCTTGTTTTTCCATGGGTTTTAGGCTCTGCTGGCTGGCATTCTGCATGATTTATGTCCAGTTTACCTCCCTTTCACTCTTCCTAGCTAGCACGCTTACCCCTCACTAGCAATAAAGGGCATCTCTCCCATCCCCTCATGGACTCTGCTGCAGTCTTCACTCTATAATCAGTCCTTAATAAGATTGGGCCAGTAAAATCAACTCCAAGCACATAAGTCACACAGACATCCATAAAACAAAGATTCCTCCCTAAATTAGATTCAAGCTGACCTAAAACAAAGGTTGGGTCTCACTGCAGATCCAGCAACAGCAAAGCTACCAAGACAAGCAGTCACTCCAGGAAGAGCTGGGTATTTCCCCTTGGTCCTACCAGTTGTAGTTCCCTGGGTGAAAGCCACACAGTGTCACACTCCTGAAATTATATCAGAGGAAATAAGGAATTTATTCAGAGTATTAACACAATATTAACACAGTATTGTCCCCTTGTTTTCTGCCAGACAGAGATGAGGGTCTACCATGCTTTTGGGCCGCTCTAATTTCTCATGAGTTTGTGTAGCACCTACAGCCACGGGACACTGATCCTGTACCAGAGCGTGCTGGTATCAGACATGGGTGTTTCATGCTGGATTAATGAAAATCTAAGCATGAGAAAGCAAATAAAGTCCAGCAAATCTCAAAAGGAATGTTTCACCTGGCACAACAACTGGTCCTGCACTGCTTCTGTATTTTCTGGCCCATGGAGCAGGGTGTAAGCACAGACAGTGCGACACACACAGGCTCCTGGAACAGGTGAGGCAGAGTCATGGATGCTACTGCTGCATGAGCAAATTCACCTCTGCAAGAAGAGCCCAAACTTCAGCTATTTATGGCCACAGACCATTTGTTCCGTTCTCATTTCAAACTATTTCAAGACTGGGCGTGATATGTAAATATTATAGTGCCACTATTTTCACTGTATATGTGAATTTGGAAATCCCCAGGGAATTTTTAAAATCTCCAAAATTACTTCTGTTGATTTCTGAAGAAAAGATAGTATGAAAAAATAAAAAACACGGGTTCTGCCAGCTTTATAAAAAGTCCTTGCAGGTTTATGGAAATACAGTTCTGAATATTTCTGTGAAGAAAGATCGTATCCACAACCAGGTCCTCTGTGAAAACAAATCCACAAAGTAAAAAAATGCCAGAAATATTTGTCAGCTCTGATTTATTATCAATCCAGGCATTTTAACAATGGCTACTACAATATTTTGCCAGTTTCTCCAAATGAGGATTGATTTTTAAGTCTCACTGAATACCTTTGTTGAAAGGTCCTTTCCCCAGACTGCTTTAAATATGCAAGCATAGCACTCTGCTGCGAGGCTGTTTGTGCTGACTAAATTCGGAACTTATCGATCTCAAAGCATGGCACTGACCTCAGAAATTATCTGGCTCGGGAGCAGCATCAAACTCCTAAACTCAGATCGGTGTTGACACGAGTGCGTGACAAAACCCAAGCCAAGTCAGAGCTGAGCAAAAAGCCCAATTGCTGGTCCTGGTCTGGGGCCAAAAGCTTGACTCATGCCTTGGACCAGAGTTTGGAGGAGGGTGAGCTTTCCTTCCTGGCCTTTTCATTCAGTAATTCCTGAGATCCAGCAAAAGAAGTGCACGTACCCTGTCTGTGCATGGAGAGGGGAATGAGTGCTGCTGTGCGTTTGGGCTGAGAGGTTGGAACCAGCATCCGCCCAGGGAAGCAGAGCCCCTGGAACAGGGGGCCTTCTGCCTTTAAGAGAGCAGTAGATGGTTTAAGAATGAAATAGATGGGTGCCATGGAAGGCCCATGCTGTCTGTTTCATGCCTTTATGATGGTATTAAATTATTCCTGTTCCTTTCAATACTGTGCTATGCACTGCACCGTCCTGGTTCCAGTTGAGAAAGAGAGTGAGGGAGAGGGTATGGGACTGAGAGCAAAGGGGGGAATCCACAGCATAAACCAGTACTTGTCAGAAATGGGAGTAATTGCTGCTCTTTGGTGTGATTTATTGAGGTAACAAAGGTTAATAACAATGCCACTCAGTCAGTTTATTCTATTCATTTTCATGTCATTACAACGTATCAGGCACAGTGCATGTTGCAGCTGGGGTAAGGACTGAGTCTCTCCCAGAGAGATGCTCCCGTCTTCCTCCTGACCACCAAAACCCCTCTCCTGGGTGGGCTGGGGCCTTGGAGCCAGGCTGGAGCATGTCCATGCAGGGTGGACATCAAAGGACTTCGAGGCCTCAAAGGACTCCCCGCTCTCTGCATCCCCAAGGCCTGGAATTTCAGACAAATTAGAGAGGGAGTTAGCATGAGGAGAAGTTAACACAGGGCCAACTTGCCCGAGCGGTGCTTTGCTGGAAGCATGTAGGAGTGAGGGCAAGGGTGGGCAGTGAGGGGGTGGGAAGCAGCCTGCGGCAGCAGATATCCCCACGGGATGCCTGAGGGATGGATGGGGCTTCTGTGGGAAGAGGTGGGTAATGCAAAGGAGCCGTCTGTCATGCAAATAGAGAGGCAAGAAGAGTGTTCCTGAGTGAGAGCCCGACGGCTCTGGGGGAGTGGGGAAGGCTTTATAGAGGGATAGCCTCCTGCGAGGGGAGCAGGAGGAGGGGCAGGAAGGAGAGCAGAGCAGGTTGGGATTACTTTGTTGTTTTGTTTAGGATTTGGTAAAAGCCAGAAGTGACAACTGAGAATTCTGAAAGTGAAGGAGGCTGGCATTTCAAATTAAAGAGGTTCATTGTCTGTTGATGAGGCTGCCGCAACCCAAACCCTCACCTGGCTGCCCCCACCTACATGAATTTGTATTTATGGTGTAGGGATCTAAAACACACTCCATGCTGAGCCCTCATTTATCAGTAACTTCCACTGAAAACTTCTCATTCCCATGATCTTTTACTGAAAAGAACTATTTTAGCTGATCTCAGTATCTTCTTTGGGCTTCTTGAAGTCTTCAGGGCTTGGAAATTTAATGGCAGTGGGATTCCCTGCTCCTCAGGAGTCAGGGGTTGCTGCTGAGTTTTGTGCAAAGTACTGCAGGAGATACGAAGACCCAGAGTTTCCAGAGTGGCTCAACAACCACAGCTCCCTGCAAGCGGAAGCTTTCCCACAAATCATTCAGTGCTGCAAGAAATCCATCAGATCTTTTTCCCCAACCTTGAGGATCAGTGTCCACATGTGTTTCATCTGCACGCAAAACCATACAGATCTCCTCTGGCGGGCTTAGCCCAGATCCCTCCTCCACTTAACCTGCACCCAAACACCTCCAGTCTTTAAACCCCCACGGCCCAAAGCCCCCGCACGAACGGTGTTCTTTGTGTGAGAGAGGGTTAAAGAAAACCCAACATCTTGCTGCAGATCATCCCTCCCTTCCACCCACTTCGGCGCTGGCAATCTCACTCTGTTCTTTCATCCAAGTGGGCATCAGCACCAGCCCCATATTCATAAGTGTCAAGAGGTGTTGATGCATACGGCAGTCGGCTGCTTTTGCCCACCCCGGAGACTAAAATGCCTCGCACCTCCACTCGGCTGCTGGGACTTGGCTGGCTTTCAGATTTTAATTTTTAGAAGGACTTTGAAATTTTTCCAGCTCTCTCTCTCTCTCTCTGCTGTTTTTCACCGCTCAGTCAGGGAGGTACCTGGGCTGCTTTGTTCTCAGAAATGCATTGGTGAATGAGCAGTCTCGAGCTATGGCAAACGCTGCTTTTTTACTTTGTTCTGAACAATCTCAGCTCCTGTTCTAAGGTATGAGATGGGCAGCAAAGGGCAAAAATGCCTCAAAGTGCTACTAAATTGTCCATCTAAATGCTCCTGCTACAGTTTAGGGGAGAGAGTCAGACAAAATGGCAGAGAGAAAGAGAAGCCTTCCCCCACCCTGATCAAAGTCCTAATGCTGATGGTGGAGCACCCAGCTCACGTGTCAGCCTAGGCCCCAGCTGTTCAAGAGAGGTGTTTTCACTCAGAAATCTGCCTGCTCCAAGATTCCAGAAGGGTCCTATGGCAGCTTTTGGTATTGAAAGAATTTTTGGTGTGGGTGAAAGTTTCTTCAGAATTTTTTTGAGTACTTTGCAAGTCCTTGAGTATTTTCTTCGTGTCTTCTAACCCTTTGAGGACAGGCCATCAGGGTGCACATTTGGTGATATCTCACTCATGTCAGGAGCCCATGGAGGAATCCTGGATCTAGGTAGCAGTGCCTGGCTTGGGACTGAGAGAAGAGGTGAGAGCTGTATGGAGACCCAGAACTCAGCCACGAGGAGTTTGGCTTCCAGCTCAGCAAAGAGATCTGTGCTTTTACAGGTATCTCAGCTACTTCTTTTAAATCTTGATCTGTAAGTTTTTGCTTCTTGGGGTACTGGCAGAATTTCTTGACTAGATCCAAAGTTGTCTGGAGAATCAATTTTTAGCTCTTCTGATTCAAAAAGAAGTCTCAGTTTTCAAACACCTGGGGTTGTGAAAGGCTGGGGCACAGTCCAGGGTTTGCAGCACTAATCCATGAGGCTCTAGCACCAGAGATCTCTAGAAAGGACGGCAGAAATCAGCTCATAAATGTCTTGTTCGCCCATCAGCCCAAAGCAGAGCCATGAACTTGTGCTGCTGCAGGGTCCCAACTTGCAGTGATGCCATCAGGCTTATACAGTGCCACTAAACCAGCCTGTGACACACTGGGTGGGATTCCATTGCCTGAACATCAGTGTCTCCAACTTCAGTACTCAGCAGCAGACTCAGGGCTCCTGTGCCGTATGTGCCAGTCCCTCAAGGATGACTGGTTACACTACAGAGTCTAAAATAGCCCTAAACCTTTATGGTTGGAAAGCTGAATGCAGGTGAAGAAGCATGGAGAACCATGGGGCAGCAGGGACAGGGGTTGGGAAGAAGTCTCTTGGGGCTGGAGCAGGCTGCTAACTTTGCTTTGGCATGGTCTTTCCTTTGGTTTTGGTCTTTCCAACATTGCTTTTGGATCTTCGTGTATCTGTTTTCTTTCTGCACTTCTGTGATACATCTTCCTTCAGATAACTTCCATTTCTCCAGAGAAAGGAGAAATCCTTTTACTTTAACCTCACGGCAGCTCTCACCCTCTAAAACACATCTGCAGACATATGTTTGCCTTTCCTTTAGTAGGGAAGTACGAAATTTCTCTGTCCTCCTCCAGATCCTGCAGCCCTTGCGTTTGAAGGAGACCTTGGGCTGGAGCAGAATGAGTCCTGCTGACCCAAGCTCAGCTCAAGCATCGCTGGGTTCCCCCTGGCCCTCCCCCGTCTTGTAACATCAAGGTCTTTCTTCTCTGTAGCAAGGTTAGGCTCTATATGTCTTAACCATATGCCCCAAGTGAGGAATTCATTAGCATTCATTATGCATTCATAAGAAACAAATGGGCAGAGGAGCGGGAGGTATTGCAATTCCTCTCAGCTGCTCCTTCACACCCGGCCTGGAGGGAGGGGCACCGGCCCCCGCCAGCCTCCTCCTGCCCGAACCACTGACCACCCTGGCACAGCTGACCATCCTGGGACTGCTGACCACCCTGGGATCACTGACCATCCTGGTGCCACTGACCACCCTGGGACCGGTGACCACCCTTGCACACCCACCCTTTCACCATGGACCACCCTGGCACCGCTGACCACCCTGGGACCGCTGACCACTCTGGCACTGCTGACCACCCTGGCACCGGTGACCACCCTTGCACACCCACCCTTTCACCATGGACCACCCTGGCACTGCTGACCGCCTTTGCATCACTGACCAGCCTTGCTCCGGTGACCACCCTTGCACACCCACCCTTTCACCACAGACCACTCTTGCACTGCTGACCGCCCTTACACCACTCACCACTCTTGCACTGCTGACCACCCTCGTGCGCCCGCCCACCCTTGCACCACTGACCACCCTCACACCACAGGCCACCTCGCTTGTACGCCCACCTTTGCACACACTTCTCACACCAGCAGCTGATTTCCAGGTTCCCAGCTGACAAGCCCCATCCGCCTGCGTGAGTTCCCCGTCGGTTCATTTAACTCTACAACATAAGCTGATTATGGAGGGAAATGGCTGAAGCATAAATCTGGCTTCCTTTCTTTTTTTCCTCTCTTTTTTTTTCCCCCTTGGTGGTATCACCTTGTTCCCCTCCCCTGCTTCACTTCCATTTGTTCCCCATGCAGGGAAGCCAAGGCAGACGGATGCAGGCCCCGCCATCCCCCAGGTTCCAAGACATCTCTGCATGGGGGAAAGAAAAGGAAATCTTGATGGTTTTAAACAGTAGCAAATGTTTTTCACTAATTCAGAGACACAGAGAGAGAGTCAGCTCAATCCTTAACCGTAATTTATATCTGGGTGGGAGTTTTGGTCAAAATAAAACCGAGCACACACATTGTCACAGGGTGATGTCCCAGGACACGGTGACACAGAGGCTGTCACCCAGTTCTTGGTTCTCACCAGTGCAAAGTCTCCCTTGCCTCAAAGTCACCAGTGCTATAGCAGTAGCAGTTGTGGGTTATTTTTTATTTTATCCCTTTTCTTCACTTGCAAATAACCAGAAGATTTCTGGCTACTTGTGAGAGTACATCTTGAAGACACAGGTAATAGGTAGGAGAGTGGTGAAATGAGCTCTGCTTCATGTCTACGGAGCTTGAGGATTGGATCCAGCATTTCTCTGGCAAGTCTCCCTTAAATGTGGCGAGGAACATCCACCCAAAACAGGAGAAACTCTCTGAAGGGAGAGGTAGGTTCCAAAAAGCTCCTAAAGAGGAACACAGAGTGCTCTGTCTTTGTCCATGTTCTCCCAGATTGCTTGGGAGGAGGTTTTTGAACCTGCTTGGGTTTTGACTTATCATTGCAGAGTGATCTGGACCCGTTTCAGTCTCCTCTGACAAAGCCCAGCCCCTGGAGCAGGCAAACACTGCTAACGCTGCCACCTGCTACTCCGACAATTCTTTTCGGTAGATCTACTGAGCAAATCCAGAATTCCAACGAGGGGGAAAGATTATAAATTTCGTCTGGTGTGCTCAGAGATGAATTCCTGGTGCCTTTAGTACCTGAGCGCTATTTGGGACCCCTCCGCGGTGGGAGGCAGCCCTTGGCTGCAGCAGTTCCCGAGCCGTGCTGTGCCCTGCCGCTGGGAAGCCCGATTTGCCTCCTGGTGGAAGGTCTCATTACAGCAGGGAGACTTCCCAGCTCCAGCAGCTTTGTAAAAAGCAGGACATGAGCTGCAAACACCTCCAGAGGAGCCTGGCGGGGAGGGGGTGTCCGGCACGGTGCTACCCCGGAGCCGAGGAGTGACTGCATGGCCCAGCCCCATGCACGGCACCTCGGACCATGGGCTGCAGGAATGGGATGTCCATGCCACCTTCACGGGCATCTCCCAACCCAGCAGAGCCCAAAGCAAACAAAATAAAAGGCCCCATGGCCCTGGGAAGCAGTGAATGTCTGCTACATTAGCGATGCTGCAGCTCTCCCCACAGATCTCCTTTGCACAGTGGAATATTATAGAATATCTCTTAAAACAGAAAAAAAAAAAATTGCTTATGTGCTTTTATCCTGCTGAGTGAGGGCAGCACCAAGCCCACAGGAAGGCTGTGTTTGGAGCTCAGTGCCCAGCTGAACTTACAGATGACTTGTAGGAAGGTTCACATGATGTTCAACCAGGTGGGAAGATTTTGAAGTCTATTTTTTAAAGGGGTGAGAGCAAAGGTTTTCCTTCCTGCATCACAGTGACACAGGCAGTGCTGTGCACCCATCCTCCTGTCCTTGCTTCTTGGTGATTCCCCTCTTTTGCTGCTCTCTCCTTGCTGTTAGGTCTTTTCTCTGTTTTGCTTTTTGTTTTGTTTTGTAGGGTTTTTTGTTTGGGGTTTGTGAGTGTTTCTGTCAGTTAGCTTGAGTTTTTTAGAATGAAACAAACTAAATCTGTGTCCTGGAGGGAACTTTAAATGTTTGGTAACGGCTGCTCTCCATAAAACTCTACCACAGTCCACGATTGCTGCTGTCTACCTGCCTCTCCAGCCCTGGAAGGGCAGCAAGGCAGGGAGCAGGGACCTGCCTTGCACGGAGCCACTCTCCAAACAAACACCGAATCAGAGCGGTGTGGCCCCTCATTAGCAGTCGAACATCAAGGACCTTCATGCAGCAAAATTAACTATTTTTTGTAGGATGTTTAACAAAAGAAGAGATACTAATGAGGTTAGTTAAAGGGTGGCCCTCTTTCATTAGCTCTGCTGGGCTAAGTCTGCCAGTGAGGAACTATCAAGAAGATTGCTTTTTTTAATTACTCTGTTAATTGATATAAAACAAAAAGGACGCAGATTAGTTGCATGCAATTAGCAAATTAATTCTTGGCAATTACAGACTTAATAATGGAGTACTTTTGCTGCTGTGTGTTGGATTCTGTGGCCTATATTCATTGCCTGTATGAGCTGAATAATTTTTTTTTTTTTTGAAGAGGAACAAGAGTTAAATATAGACATGTACACATTTCCTTGGAATCCTCTCAACAGAATGATGAGGAAGATAAAGTGCATTTTTCATCTTTGACACAGCAGTGCCTCAGAGCATCTGTGTTGTTGACACAGAAGCCTAAGGTGATGTGTAAGACAGCTCTGCCTTCTTGCCTGGTTCTGACTCCCGTGCTTGTGAGCTCAGTGAGACAAGTTAGGCACAAGTTTCAGTTTCTTTCTGAATGGGGCCAATGGGCAGGAATACTGGAAATCAGGTCCTTAGGGTCTAACCTCAATCTAGGACTCTTCCCAGGCTGCAGCACTCTGGCGGATCAAGTAGGCTGAAAAATACCCCAATTCTCCTTGAAAAGTCACGGTTTTGGGATGGTTGCTGTTGAATGATTACAGCAGAACAATGATGATGGCAAATTCCTTTTGTGATACAGGGCTGATCTCCTGGCAGTGGGATGCTCTTCCCTGTCCTGGACACTGGAGGGGAGGAGTTTGAGGGCTGGGGGACAGCGAGGCCTCTGGTTGCTCCTGTCTGCTGAACTCGTGTGTGCAGGATACCGGGGAGGAGAGACAATGGTATATCCCTCCCCAAGGGAATCTGCACAGAGACTGAGATACCTCACTGTGCTTGACCCCAGACTGGGGGAATTTGATATTATTCAGCATTCAGCCTGAGTGACCCCTCTGCAAAACCACCTGGCAGGTTACAGTGCTTCGGAAGAGGAGGAGAAAGCAAAACAGGTGGGAATATTTCCCCTGAAATCTGTCCCAGTGCAGAGGAGCTGGGCATTTCCATGATCCATAATGGCAGCAAGCAACTTATCCATGCCTGGGAGATCCTCCTTGGGCCTCAGCTTTCCTCCCTCCCTCTCCTTTCCTCTGTTTTCTCCCCACCTGTGCCTTTTCTTTCCAAGTAAATTTGCAGAGAAGACAATGGTCACGTCCATTGCTTTGCTCATATTGCTTTCCAGTATTTTTATTTTACTCCAGACCGAGTCCATGTGTTTTTGCAGACTGGTAACAGGCAAGCAGGGACTGGGGGCAGGAAGGGTCTTGGTGATAAGACACCCACACACACATAAGGGGAAGCACATGGAAATGCTAATCCAGAGAAGTTCAGAAGGGAAAAAGGATTTTCGCACTTCAGTCTACTGGGGATCCTCATTCTGGTCTGTGTTTGGAGAGCACCTAGCATAGCAAAGGTGCCTGACAGACCTCCTGCTCCTTTGTTTTCAGTCAAATCAGGATTAACATTAGGGATTCTTTATTTGTATTGGGAAATGTCAGTGAGGCTGTCTGTGCAGCACAGGTTATAGAGAGGCAGTGAACAAAGTTTACATCCAGTGAGATTAATTTACACACTGAAATAGTGGCTGTGTGTTCTGTGTTTCCCACTGACTCCAGCCTTTCCTGGGTGTATCAGTTCCTCTGGTCACTGTCAAGGACTCAAAAATGTTGAGAGACCTTATTCTGCTGGGTAATTGCTTTGATTCCATAGACTAAATTAGTGAGAATAGACACTGAAGACTTTATTAGTGCATCTATTTCTTCCTGTACAAACCCTCCTCTTGTAAAAGGGTGGGGATGAGACCCTTTGCAGGGAACGGCCATGCAGGGATGTGTGCAATGGGAAGGCACAGGGAATCTCTCATGGGAGCAAAGAGCCTTGCGGGGTTTCACTGCAGGAGGATAAGGTTTCCTGCAGCCATTCGTCTCCTTTCAGATATTTCAGAGCTTCCCAGGCCGAAATCTGCCTTTAAATCCCTATTTGCAGAATACCTGCTTAATTTCATTGTTACTTTTCAACTCATTGTAACAATATTGGTTTTTTTTCTTAAACCCATCGCTTTTGCTGTTAGCTGCTATCAGGAGCTTTTTGACAAGAATATATGTTTTTCATGCATGCAAACCAGCCTGTTTCCATCTCATTTCTTCTAAAACCTTTTGACTGCTTTTTAAACCTAAAAATATTGGACCCGCCCAAAGTGACTCTCAGGCAAGCAAGAAGATCATTTGATGCATCCAGTGTTCTGCTTCACGTGAGTTCTCAGTATTGACAGGGAGGAAGAAACTGCGAAGGGAATAGATCAGACTTGCTTTTAAAGATCTCTTAAAGAAGAAAATAACCCAGCAGCCAATAATTAGATTGTTTTCTTCCAGCGCCCAAGCCCAGAGTTTATTTGCAAAGCAGTTTCTCAAAGAGTGGTTTAGCAATGAATTGCTGATGAGTTTGGGCACAAGGAACAGGCTGAAGCACCTGCAGAGATGCAGTGGTTGGGAAGTGTCAGCACAAGGGTGTGGATGTAGCCTGAGGATCAGATCCTGCCCCATTCCCCACTCCAGCCAGACCCGGAGCAGGTTGTGACCCTCATAGTTTTGTTTCCCCACTGATGCAGGACCCCAGATCACAGGCTTTTACAGCCATAAAAACCCTCCACTGAAAATTCAGCCATGATTGAGGTGCAGGGAGAGCACAGGCAAGAGAGCAAAGGGCTGAGCTGGGATCTGGCCCTGAATGTTCCTGGAGAAATTGCTTCAGGCAGAGCCACCAGTGCCACCCAGCACGTCTGTCCTCCCCGCCCAGTCCTAATGTCTTTTCCCCCTCACATGGAATTCCATACTTTGGAGGCTGCTGGGCAGGGGCTGTTGAGGATTCAGCCATGCAGGAAGGCAGTTTGCTGCCTCATCCTTTAATTTGAGGGTGCTTTCCCTTACCTCCTCTCACTTGTCTTCAGTGCCCAGCAAAGCCCAGCTATTGTCTGGGATACATTCCTTCCAATTTATCCAAGGTTTCAAGGGGAATTATTCCATGTAAATGTCCTCTTTTCACCACTATTCCTTTCCTGCAAAACATGTGCCTTGCTTTAATTTTTTTTTTTTTCCTTACATGAGACATCTTGTTTATTTTTCCCCCATGTCTTTGCTCCCCCCTTGGTGCGGCTGCTTCTCCTGCTGGTGCTGCATTGCTGGTTGCCAGAGAAATGTTTTTCTTTCACTTTTATTATAATTTATTGATTTTTTTTTCCCCCCTTGCTTATGGGCTCAGAACCTTTTGCTTCTACCAGAGGCACCAGGCATTAACAACACACTGAATGCAACTTAAAGAGTTAAAATGAGGAGGGCATGCCCATGTCAGACACAGTCAGTGAGAACATGAGAGGGCCTGAGCCACAAAACAGAAGCCAGCAGCATTATCTGTCTGACTTCTCCCTCTCCTCCCACGCACTGGGGACATTTTTTCTCACACTTCTGAGGGTTTTCTGCCTCCCCTGATACCTGGCTCCATAGCCAGCAGTCCTGCCCGTTCCCCTCTCTGTGCGTAAATGGGTTGTGATTTGTTGGATTCAATCACTGCTTCCTCTCCAGAGGCTCTGGGAAGGAAGGCCATGAGCATTAACTTCAAGGAGTTTGCACCATCTTGTCTGCTCCTGATCTAACTCCCTCTTGGCCAATGCGCCCAGTCCTCAGGGAGAACTTTAATTGTTATTTTCTGGGAGTCTCTAAGGAACTGGAGGGATTTCTTTCCCCTCCAGCTCTTTCTCAGTGTACTATGGAGCTATATCCCCCTTTCCCTGACCTATTTGATTTTCACTCCTGGTCACCTGAGATTATGTTTTTTCCAACAAATCCCATTGGCTTCAGAGTTGCACGGGTAGAGATTTTATAAAACACAGATTTTGGGGGACTAATGTGTGCTAAATCTGTCCCCAAAGACCTCTTCTGAGCTGATCCTGTGTTTTCAGAGACACCCATTCATAGAAAACATGGCACATGGACTGGACAGTACCTTGCTACAATACAAAATGTGTTTGGCATTAATTTAAATGAGAAACACGAAATTTATTCGAAGATTTCAGTGGATGGTGTCACCTTTGTACCCAGCTGCTGACCCACAGGTCTCTCCTGCCACCCTCCCCTCCCACCTCCAGTCTCTTGACACAACATCACCTATGTGTGCAGCAAGAAAGGAATTGCCTCTGTTAGTGCCCAAAAATGTTTAGGACAGAAGTCTTCCATAAGGAGTTTTTTGGGGCTTTAAGCTAAGGAGAACCCTTGTGAAACAGAGTGCTGTTCTGGGGCTCAGTCTCCCCAGAACTGTCACAGTAACAATTATTTATATGTTGTTTTTCCCAGGATTTTTTTTCCCTGACTGCAGGACTGAAAAATAAAAACAAAAACACAAGCCAGCATTTAAATTATCAGCATCTTTTTTGCAGATTTATTTTTTCACATACACAAACCTTCAGAGACAGAAAGATGCATTTGCCAGCTCGTAAAGATATACATTAGTCTTCATGTGTATAGGTTCACGAAGTTGTGTTGGATCCTCCAAGTTTTTCTTACACCTACGACCATATTTCATCAATAAATTTGCTATCTAGACAGTACACAAAACTAAAATTGGACCAGCAGCTGACAGCCTGGGGACTGAGCTAGGGACTGTCAGAGCTGGCAGTGTTTGCTAATTGAGTTAAAAGAAAAGATATCCTTTTTCTTTACTGGGAGAGTCTGACACATTTTCTGGGGTCGTGGAAAATGGGACACACACATGCACACACACACAAGCCCCAAACATTTGCCAAAGGGTCTCTTTGAAAGCAGCAAGACCGGCTCAGATTCAGGTATCCGAAAGCTTGCCTGGTTCAGAGTGTGCTGTTTGCTTTTTCACAGTCAATAGGCAATCGTAGATGACAACAAAATATTGGATCTCGCCTGCAGCGCCGGGGAGCCTTTTTCTTTAATGTGCCAGCACCGAGAAAGAAACTTCCACAAGTTGTGCAAATCACTGCTGGTCAAACGAAAACTTCGCTGTAGCGTGAAATGCGAAGTGGCACCTTAGATACAACTAATGGAGCTATCATGGGCCTAAAAGTAACTCTCAGGGCACCTCAAAGGGATTTGTTTCTTCCCATTCAGCCTCCCTGTCTTGCAGGGACATTTTTCATTGCCTGTCTCTGTGTCCCCACTCGGGCTCGTTGTTAATCATCGGGTGCTGGGACTCCCAGGCATGCGGGAGCGTGCTTGGACAATGCATCA
The DNA here is from genome assembly GCA_013399875.1 of Gymnorhina tibicen. NCBI lineage: Eukaryota > Metazoa > Chordata > Aves > Passeriformes > Artamidae > Gymnorhina > Gymnorhina tibicen. Next base: position 619,119 of record VXAZ01002748.1, on the reverse strand, counting down.
TCTCAGGTGGGGATAATCCTGAGCTCATTATGACCTTGGGTTTGCTGCAGATAAAAGTATAGGAGGGTTTGGGGATCTGCTTTTGGCAGGAGAGTTCATCTCAGGCAAGGTAAGGGGGGTGCTGAAGCAGCCTCTGCCTCTGAACCCAGGGCAAAGGATGGAGTCTGGCCACACTCCCACATCCGCGTCCAAACTGCTCCAACAGCAGTGGATGTGGCATGACAAGCTCACAGCCCATCTTTAATATGCCAGAAGCCCCTTCATAAGGAGAGGAACCTGATTGTGGAAATGGAAGCGGAAACATCATTACGTTTTCAGAGTAATGAGCTTGGCCCCCACCCTGTAGCTAATTAAAACTGTGGAAGTCTTATTTCAGTTGTAATCAACCTAAATCTTAGCTACAAGCATAGCAAACATTTTTTTCAGTGTATGTGGCTTTGCTTTTTTTGTTGGTAAGTGAGCAGGGGAGGAGGCAGTGTCTTTTCCTCCATGGCAGGAGCTGTTTTGAGCTTATTCCTCGGCCATGCAGGGGATGTGGTTCCTGCAGGGACAAACACAGCCCTTCTGTGTTTATTTAGAGACAGTTACCAAACACAGAGATATCTCAGTGCTCGGGGGTTTCAGCCTGATCTAGGATGAACAGATATCTTAAACATAATAATCAAAAAGATAGAAAAATAGGGAACTCATCTCTCTTGAGCTTCAAATATGAATTGGTTCAAATTTTAGGTGCGTTGTTTCTTCCTTCATCCATATTGCCTGTTCTCCCCAGCTGAGCCACATTAGTGCAGAGATTGAGATCCCCTTCCCAGCATCTCTAAATTGATGGAGGAATCCTCCTGAGGCAATCACGAGGTGAAGATGTGTAAGAAAAACCTCAATTTAGTATTCTAATAAGAATTAGGCATCCAGATTTCTTTAACAGCTTTGCAGTATCAGACGTGAAGCACAAAGGGATCTTCTCCCTAGCTCAGGGGCTTGACACACTCTGTGGACCACGCACAGAAGAGCTGCTCTGGTCTTCCCCGCTCTCAGCAAATTATGGTTTCCTACTTCAAAAGCTCTGAATCGTATTTATATCGTGAAATGCAGAGTTGTGGAAAAAATCCTGATCCTTCAGAAAGCTGCAGTCCTGGGAGGCAGGCGGATGCTGCGTGTGCTAATGGTGAAAACGCAGAGAGACGTTTTCCTGCCTGGTTTTCTCTTTGGTGGGGGAAAAAGGGCGCGTTCGAAGCGCTGAGCACACGAATGTGTGCACACACAAACCCTCCAGCCTCTGCACATGTATTCACCGGGGGTTCAAATTAAACTCCAAATCGTGCAACCGTGATCTGTACAGATTAGAAGTGGGCTTAGATTGCAATTAAGTCAAGGGAAGTCAAGAGCTTAGATAACGATTATCATTTTTTCCTATTTGGAAGAACCAATTGGAAAAAAAAAAAAAAGGAAATAAAAAGAAGATTAAAATACAGTATATCTGGGCACATTCACTAATAAATTGTCATTAAACTGTTCCCTCCTTATTGTCTAAATGGAGATACTATGAAATATTTGTAATTAGCAACACAATTTATTAAAGCTGCCCTATCTTGGCTTGGTGCTGTTTCACAATCAAATGCAGTTTGGGATTTTGCAGCCAACCATTTTTTAATCACCGGAGCACTTCATTTTTAGTAAATCCAACCCTAATTTTTGTTATCCCCTGCTGGGCTTTACTTGGAAAAAAAAAAAGTTTAATTTGTTTGAGATCCCCTCAAAATCATCTCTGCTTAATGCCTCCCAGCCTTCTGCAGTCTGTCTGCCCGTTTTGTACAAAACACACACGCAAGCAGTAATCAGCAACTATACCCCAGCCTTGCATTAAATGTCAGTTTTGTGCTTTGAGATTTTTCATGTGCTTTTGAAAAGCAGGGTGTAGCAGGATGCAGCCCACATTAAAAAAAAAAAAAAAAAAAAAGAGAGAGAGAGATACAGCAGAAAAATAGTGTTCATTATCGGGGAGAAGTAAGTAAATGATAAGAGATGATTTAGAGATCCGGAATGTAAAATGCATGATGCAAACGCTCAGAAATGGACTGCTCCTACACTATTAGGAGTTGAAGGTCACGCCACATGTCATTGGAAAGGTAATTTTCTCTAGATTTTGAAATAGGATCTCAGGTTTGACCTGTGCCCTCTGTGTCAAGAACATCTGGGCATCCTTAATGCATCTATTCCTTTTCCTTTTTTCCTTTTTCCTTTGTTCCCAAAGCTGGAGGACAGTCCCTAGTTTGGAAGAAAGAGAAAAAGAATGGCCAGATTTCAGTTTTAGCCTTGCTGTGGACTTGTAGGAGACCCGGGACAAGTCATTTCATGCCTTTTGGTTCCCCCTTGTCAGTAAGATGGATTTGGTATAGAAATGTCCAGATAGCTCCTGCTTAGGTCTCAGTATTTGATTAATTAATGAGTTATTTTGTGATGCTCACATGAAATAAGTTATTCACAGCACATTCAGATGTGCTTCCATTGCTTTAACAGCTTTGAGAATGAGGCTTGTTTCCCATAAACAAGATATCTTTATCCATATCAATAGGTATCTAAGCGTGATTCCACAGGGTGCAAAATTATATGAATAACTTGAAATACTTTTATCAGATATTTTTCATTACCTTTTGAAACAGATTTAAAATGCCCTTCTCTTTTAAATCTTCTTCTCATGCTGGGCTCAGCTAGAAATACAAATGTTTAGTGCATCTGGAAGCCAAAGCATCCAAAAATACAGTTTTCTTTGGGAAATATAGGTGCCTATGGGCTTCCATTTCCCTCATCTTTACGCTGGGACAAGTGAGGTTTTTCTGTAGAGACTAAAGGAGGAAGAGAAGCAGAAATTAATTAAGACAGTTCCTGCAGTTCCTGCAGACAGCTTTTCTCAATATTTTGAGACAACCTCTCCATGCAAGTCACAATTTCTGTTCTGTGCAAAAATCTAACTCTTCAGCCTACTTGGCTTCCTTATTTCCAGTGAAATCTTCAAACACCAGAGGCCAAAATTGTTCCAAGGCTCTAATTAAAATCCTTTGCCTCCAAACATAAAAGCTCAGTTCACACTCTTAGCAATGCTGCAGTGTAAGGAGGGTGAACATCCATAAAATAAATGTTTTCCCAATGGGAACAGCAGTGTTTGAGAGGAGGGGTCTCTCTCAAACGCCCTGCTGGGGTTGGGCATTTGCACTGTGACTGGTGAATGAAGTCAGACACTAAAATCAGATCTAAAATCATCGGTGTTTCAAATCTGCTTCACCATCAGCCTTGTCAGGGTCCTGTCTGCAGCAGCACAGGCCTGGAGAGTGCTGGAGCAGAGCCTCTGCTCCTCTGGGATGCTCTTCCCGACAGCCCCGTGGCAGCCTGGGCTCCTCTGCTCAGCTGCTGCCCCTTCAATTCTCCTTTCTGTTTATCTTCTCCTTATGAATGGAGCCCAGCTAATCAGCCCGATGGCCAGGATGCCTGTCAGAAAACATATAAAAGGATTTAAATCCCTCTCACTCCTTCAGGAAAGCCTTTCCCTGCAGTGGGAAAAGGGTTCATGATTCTGACTGTGGGAGAGAGCTGGGGGATCCTTACTCAGGGGCAGAGCATCTCTTTGCAGACATGGACTTGGGGTTCACATCAAATTCCCAGCTAAACATCCTGTCTAAGGTGAACTCAAAAACAAAGTCATCTTGCAAATGGTTCCCCCAGCAGGTTGAGACATGCTGTTGAGGATAATGTGAACTCCCTACAGTCTCAGAGAGACAGGGAGAAAGCAGCTTATTTCCATATCTTAATTAAAATTTCCATTAATCCCATCTGAGGCCTCATAACTTCAAAAACTTGGACAAAAAACCCCAACACTTATTTCTGATAAATATTTTAGACTAATTGTTCGGAGGTAGCAGACATCTCTGGCTGGTGAATATCAACGAGCCGTGGGTGCTGCCGGCTGTTTAAAGGGAACCGCCAGGGTTTTGTTTGTTTGTCCTCTGGAAATTAGGGAACATCTTAAATGCCAAAGATAGGAGACACAGAAAACAAATGTGCTGGGCTGAGCAGGGCAGCTGTAGCTCCTGTAGGATTGTTTGGAGGCTGCTTTTGTGCCTTGTAGGCTCCTTCCTGCAGGCTCAGGGCCCAGGTGCTTCCAGAACAAGGGGAGCTGCCGGGCAAAGCAGCTGCTGGCTCAGGACAACATCTCTTAATGATGCTCTGCCCTTATCCTCCTGCTCAGCAGGGTGTTTGTGGAAAAAGTGATAAGAATCAGGGGTTTAAAAGCAAAACACAGTTTCCCCAACCAAACTCTGAACCTACAGGAACTGCTTTTTGAAGGGAGATGTGGATCTGTGGTGTCCACCAAGATGGAAGTGCTGGTGTCAGCAGAGAAGATGAAAATTCAGAATGTGACCTGGCATTGCCTTCCTCTTCTGCCCAGCCCAGAGCCATGGGCTGCTGCTTTTCCTTACAGGCAAAGCCTCCATGTGGGATGGAAAAGTCACCACTCCACTGGACAATCATCAGGAACCCAGACAAGATCAGGATTTTTCCCTCTGTGGAGGCACACAGGGCTTCTCCTCCTTTAAACCAAGATCACAAGCAATGTTTATTCACACTCTGCCTCACCTCCACCAGTTTTTCTGTCTTCCCATAGCTCCTGCAGCTTTTCCAGCAGCGACCAAAAAACATTCCTAAAGAGCCAGAAGAAAGAGCACAATTAATGACAGTTTCAGCCTCCTGCCTGGCCACAGGAGAAGGCTGAGAAATAGCAGCAGGATTTAGAATGGCAAGAAGAAAAAACACAAAAAAGTTTTTCCTTTGTCATTCAAAATCATGCTTCTGCCCCATTCCTGGGGGATGATCACCAGAGTTTTGAATGTCCCTTTTGCACAGTGCTGAGATCACCAGAGCCCAAAGCCCATCTCTTACAGCACCACTTCCCCCTCTGCTCAGTTTTTTTGCTTCCCAAATTTGACATTTAATTTAGGCTTTGTGGAGTGGAGGTAGGTTTGGGGATAGCACAAAAAGTATTGCATTTTGGCTCTTTCTCCCATACCATTCAGCCTTGTAGACAGTTTAAAAATGAATTTAATGATTTTTCACGTAATTTTAAATGCTATTAATTTAATCCATGGAAAGAAGCATTTATTACTGTTTGAATGCATGCAGGAGTAAGCAAAATGCTTTCACATTTCTGTTGAGCACCAGGGTGTATTTGGGGATGCAGCGAGAGGACTCTCCATCCCTGTTTAATGGCTTTTCAGGCACACAGGCGAGAAATGAACCAGGTAACAAAGCTGAAATGGGAGGGATGGGGTGGAAAACAGAGCAGACCTTCTGCTGGGGCAAGGCTGGGAATTTGTGTTCATCCTCCTGCAGGGCTCAGCTGTCGGGGTAGGGAAATGTGAAAGGACAAAGCTCCTCTCTGGCTTTGCACTCCTCATGCCAGTGGCAGCCATGGAGAGCAGCAGCCATAATTAAACCCCGACGCCGAGCCCGGCGTCCCGGAGGTAACATCCTCAGAGTGAGCTGAGCATTGGGAATGGCAAACTCAAAGGAGCTGCTGACAGGGTCTCCGTGGTCATAGATCACCTCTGAGTGACTGAAAATTGGACACAGATCACAAGGAAATCAGGAGAGAGCACTGGGGAGCAGGGAGGAAGGGGAGAAAGCAACCATTCCTAAAACGAGCCTAAAATCTGCCTGGTTGCTAGGGAAGTGGGACTCCTGGTAAGTCATTTCAATTTGTACCTATATTTATAACAGTATGAAGATACATTTTATAATCTGTGTAATAAAGAACCTCATCAGCAACTTCTCAAAGAAACTTGTTATTACAGAGAATGACACTCTAATTGCCTCCAGACATTTAGCTTGTCTAGTGAGTGAAGTAACCTGATAAGCTATTGAGCTATTAAGTGATGTAGAATCAATTAATGTAGTTAGATAAGAAAGTAATACCCTACCCAGGTTAACTAAGTAGTATGTGTCAAACGAGTCACTATTAATTCAGGTCCAGGACAGCGTAGTAGACCTGTATAATTCTCAGTAACCTTCATGAAATTGAGGGGATTGCATTCTGACCAAAGAAAACTTGTTTTTCAAAGATCTTTTGTGGGGAAAAAAAAATAAATGCAGAATTCATTACCAGGCTCGTTTTTTACAGTAATATTCTCCATAAATTTAAAACATAAATTACTGAATAGCAGTGCTGCAGTGATGGTTAAATTGTAGGGACTGATTCTTTCAAGCTTTGGAAAGAGAGGGAGACATAGGGGGAGCACACCTTGAATTTGCACGCCGGCGTGAGAACACAAACAGGAGCTGGATAACCGGGTGTGGAATTGCTCGTGTCACCTGATGCAGGCTCACACAGCCCTGGAGAGAGGCACAGAGCCATTAGTGCCTCGATATCCTTTCAGCCTGGCAGCACCCCAGGCTGGTGGAGCTGGGCTGTCAGCGAGTGGGGCAAGGTGACGGATGGGGAAGGGTCGCGGTGCCTTGTGTAGGTACAAGCAAAGAAACGTGTGAGGCCCGAGTTCTAGTTCCAGTCAATTTTGTCCCTGTCTGATCTAGCTCCGGGTGTGATTATCCGGAGTGTGTTAGAGCAGAGGAGAGGAGAATGGGTGAGAAATTATCATCCTGTCTGTCTCACCACTGCTGCAGGTTTCCTCTCCTGATATATTGTCTCTGTAGCTGGGGAGTGCAGAGGGAGGTTAATGAATCTTAAAACATTTGTAAGTGGCACAGTGTAGCTCCAAGCAAGCCGGGGTACTGGGGAAAGTCGGCATTGCCATGCTAATGTGCTGCTCAACAAGAGCTAATTAGCCCTGCCTGGGAGCACAGAGCACCGGGGGACACGGTGGCACTGCCAGTTCAGGGGACGGCTCTGCTGCCTCCGGCCCTGCTGGCTCCACATCTCTGCTTTGGACCCTTTCTTCAAGTTTTTGGAAAGAGATGCTTTCAGCTCTGAAATTGCAGTCACCCAGGTCTTGCTCTAGGGGTTGTTCTCATCCACGTATCCAGCTACCTGGCAATGTCCAGTATTTTATATAGATATATAAATATAAAATCACAGAATATCCTGAGTTGGAAGGGACCTACACGGATTTATGCCGTCCTGCAGTATTTGGAGACTGCCTGTAATCTATGAGCCAGGGTTTAGCACTGAATCCAGGAAAATTTTGAGACTGTCTCCCAAGATTAGGCCCATCATGGAAAGAGGGTTGTTGAAGGACTCAAAGCAATGTGTCAGAGGAGGGGGAACACCTCCAGGCACTCATTTTAATATGACCTGCTGTGGTTAGGTAACAAGCTTGCTTAAAGCTCTTCATAAATCCTTGGAATGGGTGTTTGCAACTTTGGAAACCTGCAGTCCTTTGGAAATCTGGGCTTATAGGGGAAATGGCAAGCTCTTGCTGAAAGGTTTATTGCATATTGCATTGTAGAGTATCTCTGACAGAAGAATATTCGGGAAAAAATTAACATTAACATCCCTAAAATGTCCCATTACATGAGGTGTAACCACATGGAAAACTTGGTATTTCTTCTGTGAAGGACCACAGCAGTTCCCTATGGACCACAGGGCAGCAGTAAAAGACCAATCAGCTGAGAGAAATGCAGAAAAATAAATATATCAGTAGTGAAGGTTTTAGTGCTTCCTCTCGAGCATTTGGATGTGGTACAGGATTGGAATTTTTGTTTCTGATCTTCTTTAAACACGAACAACCCAGAGCCATCTGAACTGATTTGCTTAATGTGCTGTTCAGCATTCACAGCATAAATTGAATTGTTAGCCTCTCTGTCTGTGCATTTGAATGTTTTGATTCTAATATTACCAGCAGAGCAACCTTCCCTAACTGGATTGTTCTCACAAGTAATGTTGACGCTTTGCACTCCCCCTCAATTGATGTCACTGGGGCTACCGACAAGAAGGTGCCTGTTAGAGAGAACAGGCTGAGATCAGATAAGAGCAGAGAGTGACAAATCAGAAATATCTCATTTTTCATCAATGTCCTTCATTTTATTTTTTTTTCTACCAATTTCCAGTTACTTGCTTCTGAGAGGGACGGGCTTGCAGATGCTCTACCCCACAGCTAAAGCTGCTGAGCACCTAACTGGGATGTGTCTGCACCTTCCCACAGTGTAGGAATGCCCATCAGGAAGGGTTTGCCGCTGAGCATCTGCCCCACACTCGTGTGTCTGCGCAAGGTTTGTGTGCAATACTGGGAGAGAACCCAGCTCTCCCTGTGCCAACAGGGGCAGATTGTCCGCAGTGCTGGAAAACTGCATTTTCTGAGCTGGCTGGGCTTCTCCCAAGTCATCTCCAGTCTCGTATGGAGACACTGTAACTCTGAAATATATAGATATTTATATATCAGTACAGTCGACTCGAAATTACAGAACAACATGCAGCAGCTTGACACCTGTGAAATTCTGGAGAGGAGTTAAAGGCAGGAGATTTTTGGGAAGTTTGAGGCTGCAAGACCTTGTGGGGCTGGTGTTTCATTGCTGCTCTGGGGAGAGATGTCCCCAAGAGTGCGTCTGGTGCAGATATTAGCACAAAGCTGGATCTCTGTGAGTTGGATCTTGGTGGCAACCCCACAGGGCTGCAACAGGCACCATCCGGGACCAGAGCCCTGGGGAGGAGAAGTGACAGCACCACCACGACCATATGCAAAAGCTGTAGAAAAAGGCATGGAAGACTAAGTGTGGGATTTAGGATATAGCAGAAGTGAATTTGTCACTCCAAAGTCTCAGTAAAGTCTGTTACCAGAGAAGGGGAGAGGCAAGACTCTTCTCTGGGATCCTTCCACGAGTAACTGTCGTGACCTGTGGTTTTTAGCCCTTTCCAGAATTTGATGTTTCATATGTAGACAGTTGCCAGGGGAAATTTTGCTTACACTGTAATTTTCCATTTGCTGCTAGACTTCAGACAGATGAGTGCAAACTGTTCTCTCTGCAACTCACGAGATAATTTTGCAGTCAGTGTGAACACTGTGAACCTTCTAATTTATTTTTTTTTTCTCTAATAACAGTTTGGCAAATCAAAGTGTCTGTTCATTTAGGCAGGAAAAACACCTGGGAACCATGCAAAAAAAAAAATACACAGGCGCAGAGCTGGACTTTGAGCTGGCTGTGTCTCAGATTAGATATTCTCAGTGATTAGGGGTATTGAACATTTTCCATTTTATCTTGTCTGCATTGAAAGAGAAGCATTGAGGATGACTTTGGAGGGAAGGACCTAACATACACACTCACAGTTTCTAAGTGCTTTTATTTACACAAATTCCTTTGCCATATTTTCCAACATCATAAGATGTTGGTCATTAAGATAAAGTCAGAAATCTGGCCACTACTGAGAGGTGAAACAGGGAAAAAATGAGAAAGTGAATATTTGCGCTTTGCATGGTAGAAGTTAGGGAGACATGATTGCATTTCTTGCCTTTCAAATAAGTTCCATTTTAAGCCAAGAAACCCAGTGGTGGGATACCAAGTAAGAGAGAAGGATTTTCCCAGAGAATAGTTTTTAATTAGTTCAAAAAACTGGTAGATTTTTGGACAGTCACCCAGACTGCTTTATCCACAGTAAATAATAGAAATAAACGCTCCCCTCTACTCCTGCCTTGCACATATCCAGGCACACGCAAGCCCAGGTTAGCAAAAACCACACTTTCTTTTGTTCTCTTTGTTCCCTTTGTTCACTAGGCAGTAATGAAAAATGACAGCCATATTTATTGTAACATTCCTCCAGGAATGCAGAGATAATTACCTGCCCTTAGCATGGGAGAGGAGAACGAGCACGAGCTCCGTCTCCTTCCAGCTCCCAGGAATCCAACTGCAGCCTTGGCGGCGAATGTGAATGGAAGATGTTGGGAGCAGGGATCTACTGCCTTGTTTTTAGGGTCCATTTTTTTGTCTCTAGCGAAACAACAGCTGAGAACAGCTCATACACCTCTGTTAAAAGGGGACTGCTTTGAATTCCACCCATTTCCTCACCCATTTCTAAAGGAAAGGCCTCTGCGTGTTCATTTGAAATAGACTTGACTTTATTGACAAAACTGCTGTTTTCATGAGGCCTCCTGCAGGGTCTGCCCAGACAGATCTGCCTTCAGCCCTGGCCACTTCAGGTGTGATTCTGCTTTCCATTAAAGAACCCCCAAACTTCACCTTACGTGCTTTTAAGAGGGCATGAGTTATTTCTGAGAAGTACTGGATTAGTTGGCATCAGAAAGCCTCCAATCTAACAAAATAAAAGAATCATTTGGTATGAATAACTGTGAGCTGGTTCCTGTTCACCCTCCTGGTGTGTGTGGTGGTAATGATCCACAGCTCGGCCACAGGAATCAGAGAATCCCAGAATGGTTTGGGCTGGAAAGGACCTTAAAACTCATCCCGATCCAAGCCCCCTGCTGTGGGCAGGGACACCTTCCACTAGACCAGGTTGCTCCAAGCAACGTGACCTGGAGCAATTCCAGGGATGGGAAATGGACAATGATTCCCTTCCCAAAGCATGGGTGGATGAGCTCTCCCTGTGGTGGGAGCCCTGGGATCAAGAGAACTCCCCTTCCCTTCCTGCCTCTGCTTGTTTGGGAAAACACCCCTAGATGAGCATGTACCCAAGGTCCAGTGCAGAAAAATGTGGGGAACTCTCTCACTTTTACTCTTTTGTTCAGCAAGAACAACCCATCCCAGCGAGGTCTGTTCAGGTAACCAGGTGCCTCGCTGCAGCTTTTTATGATTATTTTCTCCGATTTGTTCCCATTTAATGGAAATTTGGAAATAAGACATATTTAGCCTTCATAAGAAAAATCTCTTCATATCTTAATATTTTTGTTCTCCACCTTTATTTTCTCACTAGCTGGGATTTTTCAGGCTGATTCTTTTTTAAGGTATTGAAAATATAATCCGTATGATATATTAAAATATAATTAAAAGCGTTATCATATTTGCAGCAGTGTGTTATGTCTAGTGAGGTTTTACAAGAGCAAATATATTTTTGCATTCCCTGCACAAGTGAGGGAGAGCAACTGACTATTGCTGACCTTTTTTGCTGATATGAAAGTGGAAACAAAAAGAGAAGGGATGGATTTTTAATGCTTCCAGGTATTTTGCCTTCACACCACATTCTGTGTGATCCAGAACATCTCCCAGTGGTACGGAACAAAAGGAGACAAAAATTAAGTTCATAGCCTGGATTGCTCTGTTTCTCAGGTTATGATGAGGAAGTTTTGGCATGGCAGAAGGATGGGGATGGCCAAGGGATGCTGAGCTGTAGCTGATTCCCAAGGCCTAATCCCCTGCCTGTGGAGAGCAGCAAAGCTGCTCCATGGCAGAGCAGCTGCTCTTGGTGGGAGCTCATGGAGCTGGGAAACGCAGTCGTGCAAGTGGGAATGTACGGATTAGTGGGGCTGTGCGTCCAGGGGAGTCCTCCTGGAGACCTTTCCGGGCTCAAAAGGACCTCTTCACCTTTGCCACGCCATCCAACACTTCACCTCTCTGCACCAGGGCAGGCGTTGGGCTGTGACTGTGCCCCATGGCCCTCTGTCAGCTGGATCTTTGCTGGGCATGGAGACTTGCAGGACACACAGCCCAAATCAGGCAAAATGGGCAGGAATTCTGGGATTTGCAGCTGAACTCCCCAGATCTCAGTCTCTTACCTTCTCTAGCCCATACCCAGAAGGGATTGCTCTGGGAGTGCTGCAAACCCATTTATCCCTCAATTGCCTATGCAGAGATGTAGGGTTCAGAAATGGGGAATTTGGAAGACAAAGGATTACCTGGACAGTGCCATCATGATGGGGAAGTGATTAAGAAATAATATCACCTATTCTTTCATGTTATATTATATTGTATTAATCAAAGTGGCCAAGTGCTTAGGGAACTTGATTCTCTTTATCCCTCTTCTCCTCTTTTTCTCTCTACCCCCAGGAACTACTTCTGTTCCTACAGCTCCTACTTTCAACTGTCTTTAAATAAGCGTTTAATGGGATTTATAAAACACCTGAGCAGGTTAGATAGGTTATAATTCCCACTGATTTCACTGACCTCTCTGTAGACGGGATACAGGCTCCAATATCACACAGGCCTATTTGAAAATATTATTTCAAGTACGCCGGAAAACATTAGTATTATTGGATTTGTGGTTTGAATCCTGGGAGGTGCCATCAGAGTGGGGCTGGTGCATAGAAATATAAATAAAACTAAAAACATGTATGTGTGTTGGTGCCTGCCTCTGTGTGTGTGTGTGTGTGTGTATAGTCTTTATTGGTGGCTGAAAACCTGGTGCCTGCTCTTTGGTTTTCCATTTTAGCTGGCCTATTATCAGAGATTTCTGGAGTGTGAGTTTCATAAGTAGAGGTTATCATACATTGCAGGCCATCTCTCCTGCTGGGGAGCAAAATGAAGGTTTGATAATGAGATCGCCCAAAGGCAGATAAGAGCTCCAGCTTGCTGAACAGTCCCTCAAGGTTTCCTGTGATGGCAAAAAGGAGGGAATGCAATTTATTATCCTTCTCTCCTCGTACCTTCCCATTGTTTGAGAAGTCAAAGCAACAAACTACACGGGTTAAAAATAAATAAATTAATAACCAGAGCAGGAGACCCCTTGTGTTGTTGTTTTGCTCTGAGTAAGGAGGTCTGGGATTTGCTCTAACACCATGAAGGAAGTCTCTGAACTCCAAATCCTGAAATTCCATTTAATGGACAGGCTCTCCCCTCTCTCCTCCCGCCTTCTTCCTGCTAGGATGGATATTCTAAAATGAGTCAAGTGCTTTATCTTGGTAGAGGGTGGAGGATGGCTCTGTAACTGCTGCTGATAACCTCCCCATCTCCAATTCTGTTTGCTCTTCTTTCATGCTAAATGCTACAAAGTGCTTTACAGGAAAGTGAAAGGTCAGATTTAAGCCGTAAAACGCTGAAGATTCAGAGCTGAAGTTGCCACATCATTAAGTCACAGCATCTTCATGCTTATGTTTTCTAGCACATATGGTATATAAAATCACCTAGTGTTTCACAACCCTCTTAAATAATTAGGCACAACAGGGTTTGCTGGGTGACCACCTGGATAAAGTCAAAACAGTGGCATCTGCATCAACCAGATGGGAGTCTGCTCTTCGCTGCCATCAGGAAATGGACAGCCAACTTCCACTCGAGTGAACCAAAAGCTGCCTTCTCCCAGAGAAGAAAGGGAATGGGCAGTGTAGGACAGAGCAATAAATGTGTCTTCCTCAAATTTCCAGGTTACCAAGTCTCTACTGAAACCTCAAGGAGGAGATCCTGTTCCCCAGCTGCAGAAGCAGCAGGGAGGAGGTGAGGATTTGTACATCATCAGCAAACCACCTACCTGGTAACGTACGTGGCAAGTTTAACAAAGGTTTATATTTTTATTTGGTTTTCTCATTAAAAAAAAAATACAGTGGGGGAGGGAGAATATTAGCAATTTACTGTGAGGCTCCATTAGATCAAATCAGTGCCAATGATAGTCACTTATTTCCTCCATTTCGTAATGATTTACTCTATAAATTAATGTCTGCCTATTTAAACACCCTCAGTGATTCAGTGCTGGGTGCCATGGCAATAAGTGACAGGGACTAGGGCTGAACCCACCAGTCATGTGGCTCTCGGTGCTGTCATTATGTGCACTGGTAATGGGGGGCTACGTGGGAACGCAGACAGATATTATGCAAACATATACTGACTTAAGTATCAATCTGTCACTGGTGTAACTCATGGTAATGGCCCCACCAAAGTCATTACAGAGGAATATGCATTACAGCATGTTAAACATCTATCATGGGTGCAGCTTCAGAGAAGCCATGGGGAAGATGTAAGGAGGTGCCAACATCCAGATCTGGAGGGTGCTTGGATATTAGGGGTTTAATTCAGCAAAGCCCTAAAGGAACATTCCTTTTTGTCCCCCTTTCCGCTCCAAAAAGGTGAATCTGAAAAAAATGTCTCACAGATTTAAGAAGAGAAAAAAACAAAAAAGGAAAATCCTCTTGAGCGTGTATGTGTGAAGCACAAGCAAGTTAACTGCAGCAGTTCAGTTCCAATCTCTGCTTCGTAGACGCAGGCACAAATAGGGGTTTGGTGGGACACCTCAGCCTGGCTGTACTACACAGCAGTTTTAGGATGTGATCCCTCCTGTTGTTACCCTTAGAAATCACCCAGCCTGATTTTTGGTACAGAAGTGGAAGGAGGAGGTAACTTTTGTGTCCCTCTTCAGCTGATCCCTGTCCTCTCCCTGACACATCTGGGTGGTGTTTGAGCACATCCACGGCCCAGATCAGTCCTTTTTCCATTATAAATCAGCCTGATGCCTCTCCACCAGGAGCATTCATTCTTCAGTTTTGCACTGAGTCTTGCCTCTTTCTGATGAGCAAGGTCCTGCTCGGGTCCAGACAGGGTAAGGTGCCACTGGACAACGCCAGTGACTTAGGATAATCTCAGTCCCTATCCTGCATTTTTTGGTTGCTTTTCAGAGAGCAGCGCTGCAGCACTGGCTCGGCGATCGAAGGCGGAGAGAGTGTCTGGCATGGGCAGGGGAATATTTCATTGCTCAGCGCAGACTTGGCTATTTTGTTAGCATAATATACGTCCTTCAGCCAATCCAATGGATTAGAAAAGCACTCTGTTTAAAGGTTAAATAGTTGATACTGCATCAACATGTATGGGAGGTGACACACAAATCCAAAGTGATCCGCAGCACTTGGCTCAGTCTGCAGCCAGCTCGGCGGTGTAGCCAAGGGTAAATGCAAGTGCACAGATTTCTAAAGGGAGTTTACCCACCGCTTACTGCTCAGCCTGTGCGCTCAGCGGTGCATTTACTCACTTTTTTTGTGTGCTAAAGCAGTACTGATACAGCTCACAGCATCCTCGAGCAGTTGTATAGAGGGTCAGGAAAGAGGCTTAATAGACTGAAGGTGCCTGAATGCAGTGTTACAGTAAGTAACCAAGCCTCGTATAAAGAGAGACTGGTAAAAGAAAAAGCCCAGGGAACAAACACTGGATCTGTTGTGCTGTTACCATTTAACCTGCATTCACTGCCAATTGAAATGCACTTTACATTACTTCAGTCAGATACTTCAAAGGAAATCCTGGAGATGGGAGCACTTAAGCAAGAGCACTTCTGGTGGTAATGTGTGTATTTGAAAGCCTGGCAATTGGGAAGGTTGTGAATGCCTCAGCGTATCCAAATATAGCTGTAGCTTGTTATATGTAAACGGCAAGACTCATTCTGATATTCCTGCTCCTATCCTGCCCTTCCTTCCCTCAAAACAGTGTGATTCCTCCATCTGTCAGCATCTCCAGTATTTGTGTTTTCATGTAACAATGTTCGCCTGGGCACATTATTCCACACAGTAGCTCGGTGAGAAGAGCTGGTACAGTACCAAGTTATGAAAAACCCAAAGGAGACATTTGGGAATGGCTCTCTTTGGGAAATATTGCTGTTTCTGTGGTACTGCCTGAGCCTTACAGAGACTAAGGGAAGGCCATAAAAAGTATCGGGAAAAGGTGTAAAACTAAAGCAGCTGAAACCGTTGGATGGAAGTGCCTCATCTCACTGTAATTAAGTCCTCCTGAATGAGATCACCCACATGGAGATCTATTGTATTTTAATTTGTGTGGTCTGGGGGTTGAGTCCATGGATCTCCACCATGTCCTGCAAGGTGGGGTGAGGGGTATTCCACCCTCAGACCCTCGTGCCCTGACACTTGCACCATCATAGGAGATCAGGCGCAATCTGCATCTGCAACCAGAAGACTTTTGTGAAGTGTGCTGGGGCATAGTCCCGGTTCCCATCACACTCTGGGGCCTGCTGGGGCTGGAGACAGCGTGAGGTGTGCACAGAAAGGTGTAAGATTATATTAGTGAGTCTCAAAGCACTCCCTGGTAATTGAACATTATCACAGGGTAGATCTGCAGCAGCTCAGTCTGAAATATAGAAGACACAGGACCAAGGGACATACAAAGTGCAACATATGGCCAGGGCTGCCTGTGACATGTTGGACAGCACGTGGGTAAATCCCAGTAACCCAGGGAAAAATGTATCAGCCAAACTTTTCTGGTTTCCTGGAGGAATGCTGTTCCTTCATGGCCCTGCTGCATCTGGGTGCAATCCAGTCTCTGTTGTCATGGTGGATGGGAATTTTAAGATGAGCTCCTTTTTTGTTCTTGGCAAGAAAACTCTCTTTGTGGAGTGAGTTCATAAAAGGTAGCTGTGAATACCTGGCTGTAAAATAAGGGAGTTTGATCTCCTGGAGATGGGGAGAAGAGCCACAGCTGCTCTCCTTTCCTCAACACAAATGGCAAGACTGTGAGAACACGCTGACCTTTATTCAGCACAAGTAAATGCCATGCAAATAAATAGCTAATTCTATTTAACAGCGTTGCTGCATTTATCTCCCTCCAGCCATTCCAAGGTAAAACTCCCCTTTGCTGACCCAGCCATGTGTTGACACATCTAGGGCTGTGACATGCAAAGGAAAGGTCCTGTTTGCTCCATCCCTGAGCAAGGATGTTTTCTTCTTGCTCCAAACTAATACATCCAGTTTGGGCAGGCAGTTGATGGGCTGGCATTGCTGCCTTTCCAAAAGCCAAGGAGTGGGGAGTGTGGGAGGAAAAGTTCTGTGCCGCCAGTGTCTGGGATGGTTCCTTCTTCGCAGCAGGAAAATCAGAGCAGTGACTGTCCAGACAATGCACACAACAAACCTCATCCAAATCAGGGGTGTGTTCAGAGAGCAGCATCACTCAAAATTTATTTTTAAACAGTCTGACAGCTCCACCTCCTCTGAATTTTGCTTGACTTGCAAAGACTCTGGTTCAGTCTCTACTGATACTATCTGTGGATTTTGAGAGTATAATGACATCTATTTTGTGCCATTCACATGTTCATCCATTGGGCTGAAATCTTCCTCTTCTGGGAAAAGCCCGCCCCATCCCACATTTCACGCTGACGTCCTGGGCTGGAGTCTGATCAGCCTGTGGGTATGGCACAGCTCCAAGCTGCTCAGGTGGTTCTCTGGAGATTTTAGCTGCTAAATATAAAATTTTAAAAGGCTCTTCTGAGCATGTGCAAATAGTAATTTCACAAATGCATTTAGCACGGCCGAATTTGAACAGATTTTTATGGGAACTTCAAAAGGCATATTCCCCGCGTAAAATCCTTCCACATCCCCCTGTAATAGTCAAAAATTGAACAGAGCAGATTGCTGTTCATTCTTTCTTTTTTTTCCCTCCGAAACCTCTAATCTCTGTTACATAATTTTTTTTAAATTCTCCATCAGAAAATTTCAGTCCAAACCACAAAATCTCAATAAAAACAATTAGAAGGGTCATCCTGCTTTTAAGACAGTTGTCTCCAAAGACCTGGAGAATGTACTACCCCCTTCTACCTCCCTCACAGAGTTCCTACACGAGGTTCTAGCATTTTTGAAGTCATTAATAGATGCAAGCTGCTTCTTTTGGGGTGATACCCTGGAATTTGGCCTTAGAGGGGTGCTGAGCTCCCCCAGCTGCATCCAGATATTTTAACAGAGCAAACACCTCAGGGCCTGAGATACCCAGCCCTGCATCATCACAATTTGGGTACTGCAATTAGCGCACTTTAGAGAACTCCTGTTTGTGACTCAGTGCTTTCCTCCGTAAAGTGGCAATAATGTCACCCTCCTCCTAAATTAATTCTAAACTTATGAATTCCATAGACAAGCCAGAGAGGAAGTTAGTCATTGCCTCCAGAGCAGTGTTTGAGCAGTTTTCTGGAATTAAAATATCAAACAGTTGCTCTTTAAAGGAGCTCTTTGCAGGTGCACTTCGTGCATGTGGACACTTCAGGAAAAAAAAGCATGTGAATATTTAGCTTGAAGGTCATAAACCCATGTATATCCCCAAAGGAATCAAATTGAAATTGTTCAGGTAAATTTAATTTGACATTTCCAGGCTATGTATTACCCAAACCTTGCATATATAGCATCTTTATGCTCCACAGTCTCCCTGAATCCCAGATTTTAGTGTCTTAGCACCAGAAAGAACCGTCTCCTGGTGGTATTATGTTGCTCCAGGACTAACTACCCATCTTCATGGTCCTCCCTCCTCCTCCTCCTCCTCCTCCAGCTGGAATATGCTCTTGGGAGCGTTTCCTATTAAAACTCCCCAGAGGGACACCCTTGACTCCGGCCATTTCTGATGCTGTGAGCAGCACTAAGCTCTCTCACCAGCTTTATAATTTTTTCCCCTCCTTTCACTATCTCAGCTTCAAAGAATCATTTCATCCTTATCTCAGACCAAAGGGCTGCATTAAGGCAGACTTGCTCCCTGTGCCCAGGGCCAGCACAGCCACCAGTCTTTCTTTCCAGCTGCTCCCCAAGGCTGTGGTTTGAGCGTGGCCAATGGAGGGAACATCCCACAATCACTCTGGTTTCCTCCTGCTCCCACATGCTCGTTGAGCATTCGCTGTCCTGAATACACTCTACTGATCCAGCACAGCCAGCTGGATCCTGACCTGGAGCCCTACACCTGGCTCAAACAGGAAGACAATCCTGCAAAACCTCTTTAACATGATTAGAATTATGGTTCATGTTCATATTTGAACTTGGGGAATAAAAATACTGGCCATCATCAAAAGAGAACTCAGGAAACTAGATACTCTTGGAAATGACCATATACTGGAGAAAAGCAAGATCCCTTAGAGAGATTTGTTCCTACTGCACATGAAAAGTAGCTTTGTTGCCATTTTATGCATCATTTCAACAGATAAACCTATTAATTATTTGTAGCATGTTCAAGAGTAAACACAGACTCCAGGGAGGAAGCCAAGGCTTTTTAAAGTTCAGCTGGTACCCGAAAGTCCTGGGAGCACCACAGGATCAGCCACAGTGCAGGGAGGAATTGGTGTTTATTTGAATTTTTATCACCAGTTTATGTGTACTTCTTTAGTCCACAGGCTGATAGCCCACTCTCAAAGTAAGAAAAGCAGCAACGCTTTTTTCCCTTTCCAGCTTCGTCTCTGCCTGGGTCTCTTGACTTCTCTGGCAATCAGCAGGGGGAAGTCTCTAGGCAGAATTCCTCCTTGTTCTCATCTCCAAACCTACAAAAGTCTTGAAATGATTTTATTTTTAATTTAATAAAATGAAATTAATGCTTCAAATAGGAAACATTTGAGGACAAGTCTCAGTTTGGGCTACTTTATTATGGCTGAGTTTTAATCCTCGGTGCATTAGAAGGATTATGCTGAGAACACTGACATCACCTTAAATATAGCAGCATGAATATGCCACTGTAATAAATCTTTTCAGCTGTTAATTTTGATTCAAGAAAGATGTTGGTTGAGAATATCTTCTTTCCCAGTAACCTTCCCCTGTCTCTGACGTGCCCACACTCCCAGGCACCATCTGACACAGCCTTGTCAGTCAGGAAGGTGAAGAGGTGCCACCTCCACCCGACACCACAAGGCTCAAAAAACTCTCTTGCAGATCCAGAAAGAGCAGTAAAACGCTGGTGTTACCTATTGCAATTATCATTTGGAAAGAGGGGTGATAAATCTCGTTAAGCTGTAACCAAAAAAAAAGGTTGACCAGTAAAATCTAAGCTCACACTGGGAAAATTTCTCCCTTAAAACTTTTTTTGGGGGGACAATGTGAAGGTGGAGGTGGGCTCAGTTCTCCACAGGATTTTGTTCCCACAGCCCAGGAGGAGGATGGAGCACAGCAAAGTATACAGGAAAGAGATTTGATTTATAAGTGAAGCATCAGCAAATGTCTTAAAAGGTCTCCTGAGAGTTTGTAATACTCTGGAAGAGCTGAGAGTAATAAAATGGAATAAAATCAATGACAGAGCCAAGTTTCTATCCTGCCCAACACACCAGCACAGTGAGTGCTGCTTCCTGTGGGCAGAGGGGACCCTGCAGTGGGGTCTGAAAGCTTTGTCCCCTCAAGGGTGAGGATCTGGGAATGGTCCAGCTCATGATGAGGTCTGATGACCTTCACCAAGAGGGCAGGTGCTTCACCGGGTATCAGAAACATCCTCCTGACAGTTCTGGTATCACCTGGCACTCTTGTGATTACCCAGGCATTTTATTTGTCTCTTTGTCTTTTAGATTATCATGGGACTGTAGCTTTATTCAGAGGTTTGGGTGGTGACTAGAGTGAAGATAACATCTAGGTTTCTTGCAGAAATATCAGATGCTGGGAAGTGGGTCTATAAACAACACAATTTTGTGCTGAAGGAATATTTTCTGGTTGTATTTTATGAATTGGAATTATGGTTATCATCAAAGGAGTGCTGGAGAGCCAGTTACTACAGCACATAGGTATCACCAGTTTGGGCCTGCAAGTGATGTGCTGGTAGTGTCCTCTCTGGCAGGAGATGTGAAATGTTACAGCTCTCACTTTGCTGGGAAAAAAAACCCATCCCAGCTACGATACCATCCATCTTTCCCTGAATATGGAGCATTATCACCAAGTGTCAGTGGCAGCACCTGACACTTGCAGACTGGCCTGATAACACACCTCCCATCCCGGATACGTGCCAGACAAACACGTGGAGCAGCTCCACTGATCACTGCCGGGGCAGCTTTCGTGGTACAGATTTGCAGAAAAGAGCAGTCCACGGCTCCCGTGGGTGAGCATGAGCACAGCAGCACAGAAATCGGGCTGCCGGAGCTGCAGCAGCCACCACAAACCAAAAATAAGTGTCTCTGTAGCCTTTGGGCCAAGACTAGCACTAACCAGTCGTGGATGGACAGCAGCAGCAGCCTGCAGAGACCTGAGAAGGCCATTAGGGTCTCTCTGGTTCCGAGCAGAGGGGAGCGAACGCAAAAACCTCTTTGCAAATTTGTGGTCCTGCTAATTTTTTGGGGTTGATTCAATCAGCATTGTGCTGTTGTATATGTTTTCCCAAAAGGGCCTGCCCAGGGCTGCCGCCTACACACTGAGGGAAAAATTACTTTTTGCATTATAATTCCTAGTTTGAAATGAACGTTGCAATCATTTTAAACAGGCTTAGCTTAGACTTGGTGAAATCTTTGGTTCAGCCTGATCTGTCTGCTTTAAGGCTGTCAAACTGAAAGGAATTAAAACACAGAGAAAGTGATTTAGAAAAGAAAATGCAACTTGGCAATTTAACTTTGCTACAGGGATGAAGTTTTAAGAAATGATTCGCAGTTTGGGCGTCTTTCGCCTTGGGAGCCTGAGGTTGGACTCATTAAAGAAAAACAATTTTCAGAAAATATTGAACACCCACCTTTGGAAAAGCCATTCTCAGCAGGTAGGTAAAGATGATCTGTTTGAAAAGCTCAGCTCAGCCTTAAATGAAAAAAATAATAAAAATTAAGCCAGGTACAGTAGAGTAACTGTGATACTCCACGGGCAGCGAGGCCAAAAGCAGATCTGAGAAGAGGAAACGCCAGTGAAAAGGCAGCTGTGATGTCCATGTTAGGAGGAGGTGGAAATAAAATGTGATTTTAAATTATTCTAAAGCAATAGTCACAGAGCAGTGGCAGAAGAAGAGGTGGTCAATATTCTTCGGTTATGAGGACAGAGACCATGAGGTCTCCAGGATTTTGGGACTTGTTGCTGCTAGTTATGAAATAATGCAAACTAGAGGACTTTTAAAGGGATCTGGCTGGTTGACCTCCTCTCAAGATGATAATTTTGATGATGTTGGGACTCCTCTCCTTTAAGAAAGATGAATTAGAGAATTTAAAGCCCTAGATGTGCATCTCATCTTTTAATTTAAATTTAAATAAATAAATACATAGTTGTGAATAAAAACGGAGGGATATGGTGTAACTTCCAGAGCTAAATAAGATGCTGAACCTAACTAAAACCCACTGATGGTGAAAAAGGAGCTAAGAGTTCAAAATTAATCTCATTATTTTGCTCTAAAACACTGTTAATAGGCATAGAGGTTTTGGCAGATCTTGGTTTTTTAATACTACCCTTTCTCCTAAATATTTCATAGCTGGTTTTTATTTCTTTTATTAAATAGTCACTTTAGAAGGAAGATAAACTCCCTCTTAGTGATGTTCAGGAGCACACGACCTGCAGGGTCTGGCGAGGGAGGTTTTTTTGAAGCATCTGTAGGAATTAGCAGGCTCAGCAAAGGGGTGACGAGGAATCCCTGTGTGTGAGTGGCCCTGCAGGCTGGGTCATCCCGTGGCTGCGTGGCCAGGCAGTGCTGCAGCAGGCTGATACTGCGTTTGCAGGGTGATAATCTCATGCTGATCAATTCAGAGCCCGGGCAGAGCACATCCTGCAATCCCCGCACACGCGGAATAATAGCGGCGCTTCCCGAGTGGTCCCATTCATTCCAGTGGGACTCTCTTGTAATCAATATATTTGTTTCCAAATTATAGTGCTATTGGTCCAACTTGATCTTTATTCCCGAGAACCAATTGCGTGTGCAGAAGGCCTGGAAACGATGCCACAGCCAGGGCTGCTCTCTTCCCACTGCCATTGTTCCAGGACTCCCGTCCTCGGAGTTATTGTTTAAGCTGCCAGTTATCTCCGAGTGCTCCCAGCAGATGTTGGGGGGAGGGGGCAATTTATTTATTTCTTTTTATGAAGTTTGCCTCTCTGTGGGCCAGCCCCGACAAGAGATTAATTCTCTTTGCTCTCCCGTACGCTTTTTGTTTTGTCTCTTTAAGTTGGAAAATATTTAGAGATGAAAAAATGTGTTTTCTTGCTGTTCAAAATAATAATAATTCGCCTGTGGAAATTTCTTACTGACTTGAAAAGGAGCCCTAAATTTGCTGATAGTAAAAAAGAGACAACCCTGCTTTCACTACAGTCTGTGTAGCTGTTCTTGAAGGGTTTCATGGGCTCTGGTTTGGGGCAGAGCTGTCCACAGTGAGGTGATTCTGGTTTATGAACATCCACCAAAGTCCAGCATTTATTTTTGTCTGTGGTAGAAACAAAAACCAAAAACTTGGGGCCAGTCTTTGAAGACATAGGACTGTATCAAAATATTTGTTTTCAAATCAAATCCTGGTTATCACAAGAAGGTTTCTTAGATTTGGGAGTGTTGGATAATCTTAATAGATAGAAGAGACTTCTGAGCCATAGCCTGGTCTCTGGGATGGTTTTCCTGGTCATGAGAGATGCGAGGTTCAAGCTCCTTCTGGAGAAGTGCTTTTCACTCTACATCTTCTTGATGATCCACTCAACCCCAAATCAAGTGATGGGGTATGACAGCTCTCTCTTTTCTGCTCTCTCATGTGCACATGAGAAATGAGCAGGGCAGCCCAGAAGAAAGCTGGTTGATGTGGATTAGTCTCTACAGAGCATTTTACCCTTGATCACAGAATCACAGAACCACAGAATTGTGTGGGTTGGAAGGGACATTAAAGCTCATCTCATTCCAACCCCCTGCCAGGGGCAGGGACACCTTCCACTAGACCAGGTTGCTCCAAGCACTGTCCAACCTGGCTTTGGACACTTCCAGGAATGGGACATCCTGTTTCATCCTGTTTTGGTGACATCTCATGAAGCAGAAAATGCCCCAGCCAGCTCTTCTTTAGTGCAGGTGAAGGTGTAGAGCACCTCAATGAATGAAGCCCATGGCATCCACATGGAGATCTCACACCTTTGGAAGTTCACATCCCATCCAAAGCTGGCTTAGCTCCCTGCCTAGCCCTAACATTATTTCTGAATACTTAACCAGCAACAAAACAAAATGAAAAATAATCCAAGCCATGCCTCGATTAGGGATTAGAAATGTTAACTGGCCAGTGCCTTTTCCTGCAGGGGCACGCAGCCCCTACACCTTTAATTAGGGTAGCCCGTGGTCCTTGCCATAAAGCTGATAAGTAATAAATAGCTGCCTTTGTCACATGCAAGTTCAGCATTGTGAAACGGCACACGGACGGCTTTAAAAAGCCTTTGATTAAACCCAGCACTACAGTAAATCTACAAACACAGAGGAAAGAAAAGAAGCTATTTAGTCTGTGCCAGTTCCCGGCATTAAGTATGCAAATTTCTCGGTGTCTTCAGCTCCCAAGAACAGCAGGCGCTGAATGCAGCAGCAGCAGCAAGCGGCACGACATCATTCATTTCAATCATTAAAACAAAAGCGGGATAAATCGCTACCTAATTTGTAAAATATGCTTATCATATAGGCTCTTTGATCTTTAAGAAAAGCACCAGCTGAATGAGAATCACTGAATTATTTTGGAAAAAAAAAAAAAAATCATAGAATCAATTCTGGTTTTCCCCCTTTTCTCAGTGATTGTTCTTTTATTTCTTTTCCCTTTCCCTTTCCCTTTCTCTTTCCCTTTCTCTTTCTCTTTCTCTTTCTCTTTCTCTTTCTCTTTCTCTTTCTCTTTCTCTTTCTCTTTCTCTTTCTCTTTCTCTTTCTCTTTTCCTTTCCTCTTCCCCTTCCCCTTCCCTTTTCCCTGTCTTTCTCTACTTCCCTTCCCAGTTTCAGGTAAAACCTATCTGTATTCTTCCCTCCAGCTCCCACACCAAGCCTAGGGAAAATCAGGGTCTTTTTACCTGAACATGCAAAACTCAACATTCCCATCTCCATCTTCCTGCTCCCTTTTTCCAAAAAAAAGCAGGGTAGCACTGACCAAAGCCCAGCTGGGAGCTCTGCGCTGGGCGCGACCCATCACCCCTCTCACACCGTCCCATCCAGCCCCTGCTGCCATCCTTGTGTGGTTACTCAGCAATCTCCGTTCCTCCCTGCATGGGAAATGTGTATCCAAGCAGCCTGATCCTGCAGCCTGCTGCGAGCTGCCTGCCCAGGGATCCCCCCTGGGTGGTTCATCACCCCTGCACAGAGGGATGAGCTGTCTCTGGCCTCTCTCCCTGATCCTGGGTGCTCAGCTCAGACCTCACCACTCCTTACGAACAGCAGCAGAGGGGATTATTGGTACCCAGGGAGCATCACCACCGGATCCATAAAAAGGCTAAATGCTCCATCATCTGAGTGTGGGCTGGCCTTCAGGTAACCTCTTTTCCCAATTAGATTGTTCCTTTCACATGAATTTCCCCAGCCTCTCTTCGTGGCTGTGTGGGGTGCAGGGGCCACAAACGCTGGCAGAGGCTGCCCCTATAACCTGTCACTGCCTTTGTGGCTCCTCTGCCTGTGCTCCACGGCGTGTGTGTGATGAGAAACGGGGCCAACAACCCTGCTCTTGTATGAAAAGTGTCCTTTGATGCTTCCCCAGCTGTTCAGCCATTCAGCTGTTCCAGGATAGTGCCTCTGGCAGTACAGCTCCCCGCTGTGGCTATGCTGGGGTGTCAGCAGATGGAGCATATCGTGGTTATTGAAGCTGGATACAGCGGCTGTCAGCAGCCTCGCATTGCCTGGCATATGCAAATAGATCCCAGGCATCTGGTTGTGTCTCGGGCTGGCCACGTTCAGAAATAGGAAAAGAAACCTCTGGGTTTGGGAGCCCCGCTGGCCCCGCAACAGTCACTGTGTGATCCATGAGGAGGTGGGTAGGGAGCCAGCGAAGGGGGAGATTTCAAAAGTAGTAGAAGTACAAATGGTCACGCAAAATGCACACCTGAGAGGAGACCTGGGCGCTGCTGGGCCTGGGGGGTGTGACAGCACGGCCACAGACGGGAGCAGAACCCGCAGCCCCAGCACCGAGGGCTGTTATTGGAACAGGGACTTGAATGAAATAAAGACAACGCAACAGGGAGAAACTGGTGCACAGGAAGTTCCACCTAATTGTGAGGAAGAACTTCTTCCCTGTGCAGTAACCGAGCACTGATCAGATTGCCCAGAGAGGGTGTGGAGTCTCCCTCACTGGGGATATCCCAGAACCATATGGATGCAATCCTGTGCAGCGTGCTCTGAGGTGGCCCTGCTCGAGCAGCGAGGTCGGACCAGGTGACCCACTGTGATCCCTTCGAACCTGACCCATTCTGTGATTCTGTGAAATGCTTGATGCGCCTCAGATGCTTGTGACACCTTTTACTTCACCTTAGCATTTCTGAATCATAGCGTATCCTGAGCTGGAAAGGAGACACAAGGATCATCAAGTCCAGGACAATCCAGAGAATAACACCATCAGTTTAGCTTGTTATTAGCAGAACAATCAAACAAGGGAAATTAAATGCTAGTTTATCTCTAATTCTTTTCAGGGTGGCTATGTGTCACCCAGTCAGCAGATGAACAAGCTGAGTGCACAAAAAATCCAGCCCAAATTGGTCCTGTTTGCACCGGTTATAAACTCTACACCTCCCTGTTTGGAGCTCACAGTCCTGCCAGTGTCTACAAATTTCATGTGAGGACCTATAGCCAGATCTCAGAACTGCCCAGTTGAGTCTGAGAAAAGATTTTCAGCCCCAATGCATGTAGGAGGGTGGCTCTTACCGCTGATGTGTTGAACAGCACTGAGATGTTCTTGCATTAAAGAGCATCATTTCAAACCACCTAAAAAACCCCAGCTTGATGCCAGTGTTGCACTCAGATGCAGATAAGAGGCCACTGAGATGAAATGCTGTGAGGTGCAGGTAGTGCAGGTGTCAGTGCCACACCTTGGCAGCTGCAGCCGAGGAAACCCCTCTCTTCCTTCACGGGGCAGGCTGAGAAAATGATGTCACAGAACAGCCACCCCGAGAGCTTTCTTTGCTTCTCCTCTGGAGATGGAACATGTTCTCCTCTCCTCCCGTCTGCTCCGCTTTGTCCTGGCTCTGTGAGCGCTGGGAGTGGAACCCAGCAACGATCCCAGTGCAGCCGAGGGATGCCTCGGGCTGTGGCGTGGCACATCACATCTCCCCTCCTCGGCCTGGCAGTCTCCTGGCACTCTCTGCCGTGCGAGTGCCTCACCCAGCTCCTGCCTGCTTCATCCTCAGCTCCTTTTGCAACATCAGAGGAACATAAAAGGAGGGAAGGAAAAGAAATAACATCCTGAATATTGTGCCTTCTAATTAGGCTGGCAGTGATCAAACAGCTTCTCAGGAGCACACGGTGTAAGGTTTGCTGGCACAGGGCTTTCCAGCCTTGCCCATTATTGCCAGAGGAAAAGCCTGCTCCATCCTTGTGGGAGCTCATGTGGTTTCCTGAGGTCACAGAGCAGCTTTAGCTGATCCAGAAAGACCTGGAGGAAGAAGGCGAAATCCAAATTCCTTCCCCACCTCTGCTAATGGTGTCCTCACTGTAAAGGGACTT
Organism: Gymnorhina tibicen; assembly: GCA_013399875.1. Classification (NCBI taxonomy): domain Eukaryota; kingdom Metazoa; phylum Chordata; class Aves; order Passeriformes; family Artamidae; genus Gymnorhina; species Gymnorhina tibicen. Next base: position 591,993 of record VXAZ01002748.1, on the reverse strand, counting down.
GTAGAAACTTCAGCAGCACAAGCTGTTCCTGTGATGTTGTTGTATAAATATGTTTTATGTATAAATATGCATTTGAATCCATGTTTGGACTCAAACCTGTCTGTTCATCCAGCTGTCGAGTAACCTCTGCAAACAGCAGGGTCCTTCGTGACAGATTGAAACCGAGAAAACCGCTGCCTGTTCTGCAAAACATATTTAATTTGTTAAAGAGATGGGAACTTTGTTGAATTAATAAGATGTGCTAGAGAAGGGAGGCACTCTCCGAAGAGCTGAATCCTGGTTACAAGTGCAGTTTGCAGCTTGCTGGTAATCCTGCAATTAAAGCTACAGTACCAGCGTATCACAAAAATGGGATTTGCATAATTTGAAATTTGAGGAAAATCTCTAAATACTTTAATTTTGATAGAAACTGTTTCCACTGCTGACATGTGTCTACACCTATAATTTCAGTTGATAAATTGCTGTAATTTCTCCTCCATTTCATGTTCTTTCTAACATTAATTGTCAGTTGTAGAGTAAAACAGTAGAAAGAGAGAGAGAGGGAGAGAATAATGTCATTGTGCTTTTGTGGTGTGAATAGCCTTCCAAGGAATGATTATCTTCCACACAGATGCAAACAAAAAAAAAAAAGAGAGAGAGAGAGAGAGAGAGAGAGACCTCTTGGTTTGCACAAAAATACTGCAATGGGCATCAGTGTCTCACTGTGAGGTAGGGAAACAAGGAGTTAAAGCCAGGTAAATGTACCTGGGAGTGACTGTGGACATTTCCCAGGCTGCTGGAAGGAAAGAGGGACTTTCCATGGGGATGCAGAGCTGCAGAGGATTCTGGTGATGCATAGCTGGAGGCCTGAGCTGCAGGATTCCAGGGATTGAATCCTCAGTGTCAGTCATCTCCTGTCCCAAGAAAGACCCTCTCAGAGCCATCAGCAGTGATGGACTCACCTTGTTGGGTTTTCTGGAAGGAAAACTGAGGGGAATAAAGGCAAGCAGTGAGTCCCTGCATGAAGCAGCTTCACAGCACCTCCTCCAGCCATGACCTGCTCCCATCCCACCTCCCCAAATGCCACTTTTCAAGCTACTTTTAAATAAAATACTCTTTCAAACAGAGGGCTAGCGGTACTAAATTATTCTATTAATTTATTATTCATGATGAAAAATTATTCTAATAAACGGTGAAAAATTATTCTAATAACATTCTATCCTATTAATATTCTGCAGCCAAGCAGTTAAAGTCACTTCCTGTGGCTGCTCCCTTCCTTAGCGCTGATCTATTTCTTACAGAATTTATTGAAATTAAAATCTGCTTCTTTGGAAATGTGCTGCATTTAACAAAACCAGTGGGGGGAGATGAGCTGTGAGCAAGGAGAGAATCAGGCAGCGATTTTTCCCTTCTGCTGACAGAGCAGGGGGATGCCTGGCGGGGTGGGAGCGGAGCAGATTCAAACTGCAGAGTCAGGGATGGCCCAGCCTAGATCATTTGGGTGCTGTCACACTGTAGCCCGTTACCTTACAGCACCCAGTATTGCTAATTAGTGCTAATCCAGTGTTTCCCTACATTTCCCAGTGCAGGGAGACAGCTCCTTGCCCACCCCCTTCCCTTGGCTGGAGTCCTGCAAGCTACGATGCTGCACTTCCCTCCGAACCCTGAGGCTGTGTCTGTTCTCACAGCCCTTGTGCAGAAACCTTCCTGAAGCCCGAGGAGCTGCACTGCCAGAGCCTGGACATCCCTTCCGTGGGAACAAGTGGAGCTTGTAGTCAAATTAAGGACGAGGCTGGGGACCCTGCTGTCACCCGGGCCCCAGGGATAGTCCAGGCAGCATCATGCCACCCCTCCTCCTGCAGCTCCCTGTGCACTGGCACCACAAGCCTGCCAGGCTTTGTGCCAGGGATATTTTCCTGATGGTTCCTCTGCCCGCTCTGCTCGCAGCCCTCCTTGCCTGCCAGCTGGCTGGGGTGGTCCTGGGCCCTGACAGGCAGCTGGGGAGGTTTCATGGGCACGCAGGGCTTGGAGCCTATGTACAGGTGGCAGAGCAGCCCTGGTGCCCAGCACAAGGTCACCAGGAGCCCACTGCTCCCCAGCAGGACCCAGGGCACTTTCTGGGTCCCCACTCAGGGTAAAAGAGGGATGTGGGAGGCTGTGATGGGGGAATTCCTGGTTCCCAGAGCTTACAAGTCCACACAGCTGTCACAGATGTCCTGAGGAAGTGTCCTACAGAGACATGGCAGAGAGGTGTCTCAGGGTTTCTCTTGCAGCTGGATGCAGCATTTGAGCGATTTTGGAGAGCAGACAGCAGATGAGCAGCTGCCACTGGGCACTTCTGAACCTGCCTGACCAGTCACAAGGTGCCTTCTCATCTGGCTTTGCTCTCCCAGTCACCCATACAACTTAGAGGAAAAAAAAGGTCTGACTTTGCAGAGGAGCAGCACACCCATGTCTGCGGGGCTGTTGGCCGCAGATGCAGCTTTCCCTGAAACTTCCCTGGCCAGTCTTGGTTTTGTCTGCACACACCTGCTCCATGCCAGGGCCAGATCATCTTCCGACATTCTCTTTTTCCCTACTTTTTTCTCATTGTCTCTACAAGCCTAATAATTCCTTGCACATTTGTATCAGCTCCTTCCTGCACCTGCCCACCTGGCACACGTAGTTTTGCCAATCACGCGGCAAATTACGTGCACAAGTCTGTGTTAAATGTTCTGGTGGCTCAGAGTCCTAATGAAAAACTAACCTCCAGGTGAAATTATTGCAGCTTTAACAAGTGGTAAAAGGATTTCCTCTCAAAGGACTTTCACTGAAGCCATCTTCTTCTTTGTGTGTTCCTCCCTTGCAGCGTGGGTAATTAAAGGACCAGCCAGAGCTCAGAAGATTCCTCAGCTTTTGCGTTTGAGGATATCTTTCACTCTATTTTTTCCCTCTTCTCTGATGGCATATTAGATCAAGCCATTAAGCAACATCCTTTTTTCCCTCTTCTCTGATGGCATATTAGATCAAGCCATTAAGCAACATCCTCTGTTTCTCCTGAGAATATTCATCAATAATAATGAATTGTACTTGCTCCAGGGCTGCCCCCTTCTTGCCCAGGATTATCACTGGTACACAATACAACCCTGTTGGAATAACTCTGGCACTTGTTTTTATTTCTGAGATTCATTTAAAGTGTAATTTTTTTTCTCTCTGGGACTGTGGAGGCCCTGCTTTGTTCTGGGTTTGGAAGCTGACAGTCAGCTGAAGCTGAGCATTTATCTGGTCCAGCGGGGAGAGGGGTTTACATCAAAGTAACGCACGAGAGGAAACTCCTTAATCCCGACTGACTGCGCCCCTGTACAACTGCCTCACCTTAATCACACATGGACCCGGCCGTGTCGATGCATTTCTCTTTTTACCCCAGTACAATATACTCATTTAGCATGATAGCAGAACGAAATCAAAGTATTTTAAACAAAAATGCTTGATACTGGGCTGTCTTTCCTAATTCCAGCAGTCACAGAGCCAGGCACTGTGCAGACTGTAAGGCGGCTTCTAGGAGTGCTTGTCCTGCTCCTGTCCAACAGAGGATGGATAAAACCTCAAAATAATGGTGCAGTTAGTAAAGGATTGGATTCGGGAGATGAGGACAGTGCTGCAGAATCAGGAATAGGAGCACACATCTAGAACCTCTCTGAGCACCAGAGAAGTTTGTGCTGCTCTGACTCTCTGCACACCAATCATCTTTGTCCCAGTAATTATCTAGATTCAGTCAGACTCTGAGTGATGTAAATCTTGCTTTGCACATTTCCTGCATCCTTGCTGCAGAAGGGGTTTTCAAGGCTTTCAAGGAAGCAAATACATCAGTTACACAAAGGGAAATTATTGCAGACAGTGCCTTAAGCTCCATTTGCCTCATACTTCTTATTTCTTCCTTCTCCAAGAAGTTAATCAAGAGGTTTAGTTAATTGATGTGCGTCAAGTCTTTCAGCCAGCCTGGAGCATGTGCAGCTGCCTGGTGCTGTCCTTCTCCATCGCTGGGATGGTCCAAGTTACTCATGGACTTGAAGGCATCAGGGGTGCAATCACTGCCTCCACCTCAGTCGAAACCTGTTTGTGCATTTAAATAAGAAACTCGTGTTCCTGATTGCCACTGTGTTTATTGCGTGAGCTGCTGCCCTCAGCCTCCTCCAGTAACTGGGATCAGGCACTGTAGGCTCCCTGGGGATTTTTTTTTAGATTTCTGGCTTGCCGTGATTTTTTTTTTTTTTTTCTTTTTTTGCAAGCACGACTTTAACTTTTGCAAGGTGAACACTTGTCCCCAGCATGATTATCACAGCGGTGAAGGGCAGAGCCCTGCTTTGTGCCCTAGACTCCCTGGCTGCTCTCGAGAGCCTCTGCACATCCCTCCTTGCTGGAGCGCTTTCATGGTGCTCTTGATGTGGGGATGTTTATCTTCGCTCAGTTCTTACCCATTGGTGCATCTCTCAGCTAAAGTGCTTTTCCTCAGATTGTGAAACCCACTGTAGTCCTGTCTTTGTTAAGAAGATAAGCTACAGCAGGAAAGCAGCAGCAGCAGCGAGAAAAAAAATTCCTCTAGTGTGTTATATCTTTTTCTCCCAAGGAATATCACACAACTTGGACAGCTACTGTAATGCTAATAGACAAATCAAAACTCCGAGGAGCGAAATAGAAACATCCAACCGTATTAAATAAGGGGGGGTTTGTGTGTGTTTGAAAGCTCACAAAAAAATCTAGATATTAAATTGATGTCCTGGCACTTGTGCAGTGTAATGGGCAGATTCAATTAAAAGAAGAAAATATGTCCAGCCTGTAGTGTGGGCTAAGCAGCAATAAAAAAGCAAATCAATTTTTCAGGAGTTTCAAAGCCTGGTGCAGATTTCCAGAAGGCAGAAGCCAAAAATATATTTATTAAAAAAGACCCCAGGGGCTCAACAGTGTCATTTTAACCCAACTACTGCACCTTCAATATGATGAACTGTCACGAAATTTTGAGAAATACTTTGTAAATAATCCATTTATATGTATAGATATAGCATGTTCTATATGTATAAATAAATGCATATGCTTCTGTTGCATATATACAATGTCATTGATTATTTGACGGAGGTGTAATGTAAAAACTGTAAAAAACCCCACAAATCAAGTTCAGTTATAGTCATTTTGTGTTCCCAGTGTAAGAGCAGTGTGGGGTTTTCTGTGTAGCATAAATTAGGGAACTGGATATCTTTATGTATGTGTATAAGTGTGAGTGTATATACATGTGTCTGTAGGAAGATGAATGTGTGCACACACTTACATTTAGATACATGTGTTGATGGCTTATTTGCAGAATATTCCAGATGTAAGTATACCAAAAATGCCTGGTTTGGGGTTCTTGGACTGAACTCAGAGTTTATCCAGCCAGCCCAGCACAGAACGGAGAACAGCAGCTCGCAGTTCCACACTTCCCTCCAGCCATACACAGCAACCTTTAGAAATCAGTGGATGGGGGAGCCCCAACCTCCCTTCTGCTTTTTAATCCTACCCGAAGCACAGTTATGATCCCACTGAAATCAACTGCAGAACTCCTGGGTGAATAGAAGAAGGGTTTCCACCACAAAAAATTATTTTAAGGGTTCCATTTGAGCTTTTGGTCACTCTTTGGCTGGATTAAATCTAGAAATAAAGAACAGTAAATCCTGCTGCCAGCCATGGACTCAACTTGCTCTGAGGCCAGGCTGGATGAGGCTTTAAGCAACCTGGTGTCCCTGCCCACGGCGGGAGGGTTGGAATGAGATGAGCTTCAACCTTTCCAACCCAAACCATTCCCGGATTCGATGATTCTGTTCAATCCCTGACAACTTCTGCATGGTCATCTATCTGTTGGTTCAACAGGGAGCCTCTGACATTTGCATGAGGGATTTTTGCTGTCTCTTTTCTTCCTCCCTTTGTTTTTTTGCCACCATTGCTGGTAAAAACAGGTGCTCGTAAAATGTTTCACTGTGCTCAGGCAGCAAACTGAGAAAAAATAATTTTCTCTCGTTACACTGAGCCACAGATTTATTTCCCTGAAGAAACCCAAGTGTGACTGCAAAGGTAAAATACAAATAAAAAAAAAGAAAAAGAGAGAGGAGTGAGAGCACGGTGGTGATGATTAAGGTGCCCTTCCAAGAAATAAGTAAATAAGCCCAAGCTCCCGGCACCTGCGGTGGGTCTGTGCTGCACACGGGGCCATTCCACGGCTCTCCCTGTAATCAGGATGGGGAAGAGCCCGGCACAGGCAGGACCTCCCATCTCAAACCCCCAGCGCTAGAGACAATATTCACCCAGCTGGCAGGATGGATGTAGTTTTTATTTAATACACAGATGAACACGGACACAGAGAGAAGGAAACCCTGCAAAGCCAAATTTGCTTCTAAACCTATTTACATTTGGCGGTACTCAAGATCACCTTGAATCATCTTTGCTATTTCCTTTCCTTTTCCCTTTGAAGTTGCAAGTACTACGTAAGCCCTTAAAAAAAAAAAAAAAAAAAGAGAGACAGAGAGAGAAAAAGGGAAAGGGGAAAAAAAAAAGAAATGTATAAAGATGCCATTTGTGATACGCATTTTTTAATAATGACATTTTAAAAGGTTGAAATGTTGTGGCGCCTTTTGCAAAGTTATGCCACTTAAACAAGATAACATGGCATTTTACCACTAAAAACAAGACCCTCTTTTTTATTCCTACCTTTGAACAGTTTATCATTTTGCAATAATATATATCCTTCAGCTATGTAGCTCTCTGTTCTTTTTCAAATGGAGGACATCTCTTCTAATTGTGCTTATGATACAAATTAGCATTGGAGTTTTATTTCTAAGAGCACTGTGCCTATCCTAAACATTTTTTCTGCTATATGGCATTCAGGAAGAAATCGTAATTAATTCCTCTTTCAGTGAAAAAGCAAAGCTATTTTTAAATTGCATGCCTTATTGAATTAGCAAAGTGTTAGACAATTAACAGTCTTTCTTTTTATTTTTATGTTCTTTAAAATGCAGATTCAGTTTAACACTGTTTTCCTCTTCATTCTTCTCACGTGTCCTAATTGTTAACTAAGTAGTGTCAGGACTGCATGTGATCGGCCAAGGCAGGTGTCAGGTTTAATATTATTAAAGATGCAATTATTCCTTTCTCAAGCACAGCTTGTCAGTTTAGCTCATCAATGTATATATCAATACATTTTTAAATGAAAAAAAAAATATCTCTGTTTCCCATCCATAATTATCTCCTTGGTCTTTTGCCCCTTATTTTGGAAATGTCTCTCTAACCTCAGCGCAAGGGAGTCCTGGGAACGTGATGAGCTGTGACAGTGTGAACGAGCTGCACAATCACATTCCTCAACTTAGAATCACAGACTCATTTCTGTTGGAAAAGACCCTTCGGATCATCCCGAACACACGGGCTGTGAGACTCCGAGGATGCGCCGTCTCCCGGGGCTGCCGCTTCGAGCACCCGTGAAAGGTTGGGGGAGAAAAAACTGTAACTGAGGAGCTGACTGATTTCTTGACATTGGGCCTGCCTCACATAAGGGTTCTGGGGAAGTTGTAAGGAGAAATGTTGGTTTATGCTGCCAACACCCATAAAGGAGATGAGAATGCAGGGCTGGGAGTTCGTGTGCTGCCAAGCAGAGCTCCAAGTATCTGCTCTGGAAGCATCGCAGGGGAATCCTCCGAGTTACGCGGAGCCAATGGCTGAATTCCTCCTCCTCTGTCCTTGGAAAGATGATGGGTACGAAGTGCCACTGTCCCCAATTGCAACTTTTGGATTCGGGGTTTTTCTTCAATCACATTGCAAGTACTGTCCCAGAGAATGTGCTGTATGGATGGTTTAGTCACTAAAAATCGGATTCAGCGTTAATCAAAACTGCCCACTCAATATGGCTTGAATTCATGAATCATTTTAACTAGAAAAGGTGGAAACACTGAAACAGGATTTTTTGTTAGAAATTTCCTAAATTATATGCTTGCAAAATTTCAAACTCATGTTTTCTCTTCAGCTCTGGATAAGTCTTGTTTTAAAGAAAGGTTTGGGAGTCAGACATTTCGTTTTGCACAGAACAGGTTCTGTTTGACCCCAAATGAAGTACAGATGCACACAGCCCTGCAATTTGGCCACCATTCAAAAAATCAATTATTCTCAAAGCTTACACTGTGCCCCTTGAGGGAAATTGTTCTCTGACCACTCCTGGTCAGATGAACCATGTCCTGAAGGGTATATAAGCCATAAGCAGATAACAGTTTAACAGATCGAGTTATGGTTTATTCACACGTCTTCATCCAGCATCAGCACACGAAAGGTATTTTCACTCTGACACTTTCCTTTCCTATTAGTGTACACCCTGCTCTTTTTCAAGATGAGTGCCCAGAATATCCACAGCCCACATTTATTACCCTCCACACTTGCATCTTGCAGACTGCTCTTCTCATCATGAGGATGGTGCTCATTGCCGGGTCAGCTTCCATTTACTCTGGAAATTTGCAAATATTCTTTGCTGCAGGACCTAGTCTACAGCCAAAGAGCTTCTGAGCAAACCCAGATGAAAGTCCTCCAGTTTAGAAAAACATATCAAATGCAGTGGGTTGTTTTCACAGAGTCCCATAATGGTTTGAGCTGGAAGGGACCTAAGTCTCATCTCATTCCAACCCCCCTGTCATGGGCAGGGACATCTTTGACTAGACCAGGTTGTTCAAAGCCCCATCCAGCACTTCCAGGGATGGGGCATTTGTGGGAATATGTGCTCCTTCACTATTTTTTCTGGGAATGTATTGATCAAAAGTATTTCCAGCAAAAGAAACTTTGAAAATAATTGGACAAAAATGTGAAAAAATGGCTGATGTCCCTCTCCTCCCCCAGCTCTTTCTCTGATAAAATTCCAAAGCCTTTCCACTGATAAAATTCCAAGGGCAGAAGCCTCTCCCAGCATTCCATGTCATTCCCTCCACCCTTGAGCCACAACAGATGACAAAATTTAAGTGCCACCTCTGGGGATGGGCTCATCCGCTTGTGTCGCACATCAGCCGTTGTGCTGGGAGCAGAGCCAGAACGGCGGGGCTCTGTTTTGGCATCATCCCTCGGCTGTTTCCAGGTATCCTTGTTTAATGACAGTGTTCCCCTGCTCTGGAGGGCCACACCTGTCCTTGCCTGGGCTCTCCGTGCTGTTCCCAGCGTGCTGGCGGGGCCATGGGTGCCGCTCTCTCCCGGAGCGGCCGCAGGATCCTCCGGCTGCCGGCTCTGCATGGCTGGAGACTGACAACTAATGGTTAGTTTGCAAATAGCTGCATAAAAGATCAGAGGATAATGTGTGAGGGGTGGGGAAAGGAGGAAGGAAGGGGAATGACTGGTGGTGCTTAAAGAGAATTGATCCCTGTTTAATTTTTTATTCAGTTCGATTTTCATTCTCAGCAACAAAGTTCTCAATGCAGAGTTTCGCTCAGCTTTCATGGGGAGTCAGGATCTGGCAGAAAATGGGACTGTAATTAAAAGGGCCACATAATCATCTCTAGCTTAACTTCTCCAAGCTTAATTTTCTTCTCAACCCAGGACAAATTAGAAACAATTTCAGGCTCCTACAGGTACCATGGCCTGGCCACCTCACAGGTGGTCACATGTGGCCACCTGCACTTGCAGGTGGCAGTGGGGATTCTCCCATGGAAAAGACTGTGAAATGGGACTTCTGGGAGAGTAGGGGTCATTTTGGGAAGACAGGGCAAGAGGAACTGTGTGTGGGAGCTGGTAACAGACTCTGTGTCCAGGAAGGGTAATGGAAAGGTTACAAAAGGGGGGATCTGCTGCCTGGAGACCCTCTGAGCTTCTGCACTGGAGGCCGAGAGCATCAGCCCTGTGAGCGCTGCAAGGAGGAATGTGGAGGAGGAGGAAGAGGCTCTGAGGCACTGGAAGATTTCCCTTCTGTGGGAGCTACCTGGCTGCATCCTTCCCTCCTCTTTGAAATTCGCCACCTGTGAATTTTAGCTCTGAAATTTGCTGTCAGGAGGCCGTCGTGTTACTGCTCTGCTATAAGGCCCTCTGCGTTATATTGGCGATAGCATTTGATTATTGCACTTTGATATCACTGAATAGGTAATCAGACCAGTCTTTATTTTAGCCTGAGGATATGCCTTTGATTTGTAGAGGTTGGCCATTTCTTATCTGAGTTTGAAAATGGGATTATTTAAATGTGTATTGATGTTTTTCATGTGGTCTAACTGTGCAGTTCAACATGGTAATTCAACTCGTAGCTATACCAGATTGTTATCTAATCTGATAAGATATGAACAGCACAAAGCCGAGATGATGAAACAATCGGGATTGTTGACTCACTGGGGTCCAGCTAAATCCAGTCTGCTTTCATACTTAATTATCCTGTCAAGTTCCTCGAATCTGAGCTCCTCCAGCACTGCGATGGAGAACGGTGGTAGTGACACCACTTGGTGAATACATAAGTTGATCAAAATAATTTCAGCAGATACAATGGCTATTTATGCCTCAACTGAGATATGAAAAGCTACTGATTCAAACACCCTAGACTGCAAAATTGTCCCTCTTAGCATTTCCAGGTTCACTGAAGGCTGTTATTAAAGGCCTCTGGAAGTTAATGTTTTTGTAACACGAGCTGCTGCCTGACTGTCTCATACCAGAGGGGGGAAAGAGCAAGTGAAAATTAAGCCTTCCTAATTTTCTCCCTAAACTGGTATTTACCAGCTCCCTACACCAGGCACTGTACCTGACCCTGAAAACTTTGCTGGACATCAGCAGCCCATCCTTCCTGATGCTGCTTACATCATATTTTATTCTAATTATGAATGCAACTTCTATTAACAGATAATTAAGTTGTATTAATTAGATATAAAATATACATTTAAAGGCTCCCTCCACTGCTTGAAAATAACTCATATTTTCACTTTTTTTCTTGGTCATCTATGAGAGTAATCATGAGAGCAAGAGTTGTGTCACAAGAGGTAATGGCAGAGGTAATGATGTCTATAGCAGATTAAACCAGGTATTTCAGGTATTCAAGAAAAGAAGCATTAAGGTTCAAGAAGAAGTAGTTGAAATATTTTAATGGTCTGAATTGAAATCATACTCCTGTAAGTTTTACAAGAGTCTTGTCTTTGCTGTAATTTGGGGTCAGTGGTTTGCTCTTGGTCAGTATTTAGCTCTAGAGCAATCTGGTTATAAAGGAGACGTGCTGCTGCTGCTGATTTTAGTAGTCAGAGAAGAAAAAAGGGGCCCATAAGCACTCATAGAAATCCCAAAGATCAAAATACCACTGTGTCAAGCCTCTTCTGCTGATTAACTCACCGGCAGGTTCACCTGTGGACGTATCTGGAGCAATCATTAAGAGCTTTGTCACGGTGTAGAACAGTCAGTCAAGCACCCTCATATTTAAAATCGACACTAAAAAACATCCAGATATTGAAAGATGCTGCTTTATCCACCCAGCGTGTTTTAAAGGGAGAGCCACGGCTTTGGTTAAAAGCATTGTCAACTGTGAGGCTCAGTGATTTAGCTCAAAGCCATTAATGTCCCCTTTGAGAGGCTGCACCAGGTAAAAATCCTGGAACTTCAGAGCTCTGAGCACCTCGCCATGAAAGGCAGCACCACCACACATCTGGACCGTGGAAACTTTTGGCCACAAATGGTGCAGGAGCCTCAATCCACTAGACTTTCATGTTGGTGCCCTCGAAAATTGTAGCTATTTTGTTTAAATTAATTATGCTGTTTTCTGTTGAAATTGCAGAGTGCTGTGTGGTAGAGCCTTGTCCAGCCCTGGTGCACATGAGGTGAATGGAGGCCCTGCCCTGGGCTTTTAGAAAGGCTATAATCAGCATGGAGAGGAAAGACCAACTGTTGTTTGAAAATGTCACTGCTAAAGGTCTCCCTTAAGCTGGTGTCTTTAGGAAAGCCCGTCTCTCTCATATAAACCAATGAACAAAAATGCTGCTTTTCTGCTTTTATTCCTTCCCTGCTGTGGGGATCTGTGCCTTTTGGAGGCTCTCAGAGGTGGGTTTGAGCCTGCCCTCCTACTCAGACCCCTCCCTGCCTCCATCTGTACCATTTCTCCAGCTCTCTCATCCTGTGGATGTCACAATCCTATCCCAAACTCTGCTGCTGACCATCTCTCTCCCACCTCCTCCTCAGTCCCACTTCACCCACAGCCTGAGACACCCCACCAGCGAAAAATGTCGAATAGAGCCTAGCCAGCCTCATGGGGAAAATAAATGGACATTGATCAATAACCTCTCTGTAAAAAAATGAGATGATGGGAAGCCTCCATGCCTGAGCACACACTCTGCTTGGGACTGTCACCACTGGTGTGACCCCAGCTTTATGTTTGTCCATCAAGCTGTAACTGCCTTCAACACCACAGACAGACAGACAGACTGGTGCTGCAGCTGCACAAGAGGGTGTTCTCTCCATGTTGACTCCAGGGATTACAGCCTAAAAACCTCACTCACAGGCACGTTTATGACAGGGTTTGGAGCTGGGTGAGCAAAGGTCTGTGAAGGGATGGGGTTTGTGTTTTCCTCTGCTTGCCCTTATTCTCTGAGTTTCAGAGCCAAGGGTTGGGCAGGGCAGGACGCAGGTCCATAAATGTTTTTTGGTGTAGCAGAACTCTGTAAGCTCATCCCCTGGAGCACCCATGCCTTACACTTAACCAGCGTGCACAGGGATGCAGAGCATCCCACCTCAGGGTCCACATAGTGTTTGGGCTGAGCAAACCTCACTCATTTGGGTGAGTGCTGAGTATTTATTTCCTTTTCTGAAAATATGGAGCCTCTCCTCATGGGATTCATCTTTGAGAGCTCCTTTGTGTGGTTGCTGCCTCCCGGAGTTGGTGTCACGTTTTCCCTGTGCATGTGGGCCTGGTGGTGACCCTCATTCCCAGCCACACCTGGGCTTGCTGATGAGGTTCAGAATGCCTTAAAATAGGTTAATTTGTAGGAAAGTGACAGAAATAAATTGCTGGCACTTTTGTGTGCTGATAAGTTTAACCTTTTTTTTTCCTCCCGAGCAGCTAAATTGCCAATCATCCGGAAACACACTGGAGTTCACCCATTACATAAAGGAAGCTGTTAGTCTCATTTAAAACAATATTGACCTTTTTCCTGTCCTTTCCGTTTTGACTAAATTACAGGGTACATTTTTTGAAATGTGGCTTTTGTCTGACTGTAACCAGGTGACCCTGATTTTTCCTCCTTTTTTTTTTTCTCACTTTCAGCTTTCAACCTTTCCTTTCTACTTCAAACACAGTTCTTAGTTTAACCACTGAGATTTTTAAATCTAGAGATATTAAAAAAACAGACTTTGCATGATACATGTATTTTCCAGTTACAAAAAACTACACCTGGAAACGAAGAAAGCTGAGCTGGTGCACCCTGAAATGCCTGGTGTGGGAGTAGCAGGGAGCATTATGAAAATGATTGCAAAGTATGTCTGTTCTTCCAAATTCAGATCAGTGTCTGTGAGCTTTCTGTTTCACTCAAAATTAATTGCAGATGCAACATTACCAATAGATTGTCTTCTGGGAGCAAAAACATTCCGGCTAGCAATGAATTGGGTTTTTTTTTCCTTGTTTTTCTCTTTAAATCAGGCTATCAGCACGTGTGGCTCCTTGTAAAAACCAACGTAACTCATTCTGAGAGGGTTTTTTTCCTGCACAGGAACATTTTTCAGTTCATCTGGGGCCTTGGGCTGAGCCTCTCGGTGGCAGCTTCTGAGGACATCAGAGTGAATACCAGAATACAAGAGTGGAGCTCAAATTGTTTCTCTTGTACCCAACCCCTCTGATGGCAGCGTGGCCTCACAGATATATTCTATTATGTTTCCTTCATTATTTCTTGAAGAAATCCAAAGAGACAAAGGCTCCCTGCTCCAACTTCCTTCCCAGTCAGTGCCCACTGGCCACTTGGCATCAACAGTATTTCCACAGACTGAGCTGAAGCCTCAGCTGGGGTAAATCCTTGCATCTCCCTTGCAACAGATGATGGAGGCTTGCTTGCATCAGCTGAGGATCCAAACCATCCTCCTGTACATCCATGAATGTGCTTGTGGCATTTGTTTCTTATATTAACTTTTCCTGCATAAAGCCGAAAAATATTCCCATGTACTTCTGTCTTGGCTCACACAGAAATGTGTCTTGTACTGCCAAACTGAAATTAATACAGGCATTTTTGTAATTCAGACGTATGCTGGTTCTTTATATTATTTTTTCTGATTCACTGAGATGTGAGTTTTTTTCCCCAGTTGGTCCTATTTTAGTAGTTCCAGTGTTTCTTGCAGGAATCCTGACATGTTGGAAGCTTTAGGATTCCCTGGCAAGGGAAGCATTCATGCTTCCATTAAACTTAGAACATACAGGCCTCCTGCATGGAATATTTATCCCACAGGTTTGATGCCACAACGCTGAGAGGCCAAAGAGAACACATCTTCCAGCTTTAACCCCATCTCTTCAATATTTGATTAATCTGAATCAGTGACATTGAAAATGGCTTGAAATATTTAATCATCCAAGAGACATTCAGAGACTAAAGTGCCTTTGAAATCACCCTGCCAACAGAAAAAATAATTTCTTCAATTGCTTTCTGGTACAATGTTCAACCCATCTGGGAAAATATTTGGGTTGCATTGCTGGCATTTGATTGACTCTCCTGCCAACACCAAAATTTTAATGAGCTACAAAAGGACAAATTATTCCAACCACCATCTCTGTGTTTCGTGACGAGGCCTTGGGAGGAGAGGGAGATGCTTTGCACTCGTTTGCAGATGCGGCTGTGGCTGTGGTGCCTACGTGGGCTGCAGGCAAACAAGTTCCTGGGGTTAAGTGGAGTGTGTTCCTGCAGTGTGTCCCTGCCTCCGCCTCTCCTCCTCCTGGAGGAGCAGCCCAAACCCTCCTCCAAAGGACAGGAGCATTGCATCTTCCCTTTGGGCCGGCAGACCTGTCAAGATGCTGCCTTGCCAAAAGTTTGGGGGTTTTATTTCATTCTAGTGATGCTGGTAGAGTAATGTCTTATCTTTCGGTTCTCCTTTAGAGCACGGGATTCAAAGATGCCTTTAGAAGCACACGATGCACTGATGTGTACACTGGGCTTGCAAGGAATAAAATCAGCCTGCCTGCTGTACACAGCCCTCAGACTGGTTTTACTCTGCATTTGTATGTGCCTCCATGTAAAATTGCCCCGCACAATTATCCAATCTCATGGCAACTATTCAGTTTGCAAAGCAAAAATAATCATGTGATTACCCTGCAATTAGCTGATAGTTACTAATCAATTACATCTGCAGAGTTTGCCTTCCACTGAGGAGGTGTGTGGTGGTGGTGGTTTATGGGTGAGACTCGGTGCCTGTCCCGAGCACTTCACAGACCTCCAGCCTTGGTTTGCTCCGTGGCTGAGTAGATGCTGGGGCTGGAGGAAGGAAAATGGGACTTAACTCTCTGGGTTTAGTGGCAGGAGTCAGACACCACAGTGTTGGCAGGGTCTAGGTAGGGTGGGCACCATGTCATTAACACTGAAAAGGTTGGCTGCAAAAATGTGTTTGACTGAAGCCTGAGTAAAGAAAGCAAATGCATTCCCAAAACCTTTGGATATTCCTGTCATCACTTGTCTTCTCCAAGCTTAGCACAACCAGGGCTGCTTCATTCACTTCATCACCCTCTAGTAAAAATAAGCACAGCAATGTGTAGTCCACAGGTATTTACCTGCCTTGATATTCCCGGAGGGATGAGGGTTACATGAGCTAGAAGGAAATTTTCATAGGTCTGTTGGCAGTGCAGGTTTGCTTTTCCAGCACGAGGCTGGAAACAAGGGACTGGGATACATGTCACCTTCCCACCCAGCAACACTGTCCAGGACTGGAATACTTGCAATTGGTGAGAAAAGAGGATTAGCAAATACCTTTGAATGGCCACAAAAATCTGTCTGAGTCCTTCATCCCTGGGCATATGCCCACACAAAACTCTCCCAGAACATCCAGGGCTGAAGCTGGGATGTTCATTCAGTGCACAGAATAAGGGATGATTTTGCAATATAAGGAGCAGTGCTGGGAAAACTGAAGGGGGAAGTGAAGCTACTGGCAGGTTTGAAGAACAGTTTGATAAATATTTCCGCTGTGAAAGAAGGAAGTAAGACATGACAAGAATAGAGATGTGTCCGTGAGAAGTTAGACAGGAATTTAAAGGGAAGGCTGAAAAGCTTGAGCTTGATGCTGCTGGGGAGAAGCTTATTTTTGAGAGAGAAGGAGGGAAGGAGTGAAAATACTGTGAAAGAGGGAGAGGGATAAACCCTGAGGCTATAAATCAGGAAGAGCCATGCTCGAGGGAGCAAGGGGAGGGAGGTTTAAGGCACTTTGGGCAGAAAGATGTGTAGTCAGGTGCAAAAACATGTCACCTGCCCAGCCAGTCGTGAAGCCTGGCACGACTGCACTGTGGTCCCACTGCCCTGATCCTGGGTGGCTGCTGCCAACTCCAAGGACCACGGTCCAGCTGGGACAAGCCGGGAAGTGGGGCTGGATGCGTGCACACCTGCACAGCGCGGGTGGAATCCATCCTCCTCGCCCGTGCCGTTCTCCCTCCCTCTCCATCACCCCAACCTCCCGTTAAGAAAGATCCCGACAACACCATTAAAATGTCTTGCGTCGATTGCAGATTCATTGTTCTCTAAAAGCTAATCCAGGCTCGGGTAAACACAATGGCCCCTTTTCCCCCAGCCTGACGTTTCATTTACACAAGAGCTCGAGCCGCCCCACCGGCGCAGCCGTCAAGCATTGATTGTGCTATTCAGCAGGATGGCTCAATAATTACAGCCCCGGATCTCCAAACCCCACCAAAGAGCAGGCTTACCACTGCTAGCCTTTGTTGCTAATTGTCCTTCAGGATACTTGAGATGAATTACCGTGGCTTACATTTTCCTGGTTTTCCTTTCCTTTTCTATTGGGTTAATATAAAGAGAAATCTTTCCACTTAGCAGAGCTGGACGGATCAGACAAGTGTAGCATTGACTGTTGACAGCACTTCATAAGAAAACCCTCTGACTGCAAACTGTCTCATTGATATGTTCAACTTGACACATGGGATTGATTTTTGATTGTTTTACAAAGCTCTCCTGTGCATGTTTTCGTTATCAAAGCTGGGCAGTTTTCATACCAACACTTGGAAAATCTTAGAGCTATTAATATAACTTGACATCATCTATACTGCATCTAATTGTAACAAGTAACCCGACAAATTAAGCCTCTTTCACCCAAGCTCTCCAAAATGGACTGCAGTCCTGATTATTCTTTTAGTTTGTTTTGTTTGGGGGTGCATGACACAGCGGCAACATTATTTCAGTTCAAAGTTTTTAATCCTGCTTGTTGTGCAGACAGAATTAGGGCTGAAAGTTTTACATTCAAGGCAGGCAAGTACGATCAGCACTGAGTCCGTGCTTCTTCCCAGCAACTTCACCGGGAACTGGATCGGCTCCCGTGCAGGCTGTGCTGGGCTGCAGCTCGGGAGGTGACAGCACCCCAGGGAAAGGACATGGTCAAACTCTCCCCACACACATGCATTGGTGCATGGCCTTCAGTCATTAACTCTGGGGTCCCTAACCATCCCTTCCCCGTGTCTCCAGGCTCTGATCCACCCTTCCCCTTTCTCTTTCCCATCTTTCTCTGACTATGCTACTTCCTCTAAGCCTCCCTGATCCTCCAGAAACCCCAGAAAGGAGCTGGGATGTTTTCTTTCTCTTTCCCATACAGTCACTGCACCCCTTCTGATGGGAGTCTTTGCACAGCAGTGGCCTGGAGCCGATCTGAACTACCTCAGAAATTTGGGAGGAACTTCTCTCCCTCCTAGAACAGATAGAAGCCATGGGTTATGGTGGAGTACTGTGATGCTGGGGGTAGCAGGCCCACAGAGGGAATAAGCTCCTTCTGCCAGTCCTGTTTAGCAGTTACCCTTTGGATAAAAACCTGCCTGCACTGCCTTTGCCTTTTTTAAAATGCCATATGTAAAAAGGAGGAATGAAACTGTCTAAGCTGAGTTTTAGAAGCAGGAGGCCCACAGTCCGTATGCAAAACTGCTGCTGGTTTTTCTCCCGTGTCCGTATTATCCGTGAGCGCAGCTGGCAGGATCGCCCACTCGGGAGCCGGCAGCACTCGCTGACCAGGCAGCCTGGATTTCACAAGATTGTCCTTTTTTTTCTCCAGACACAGGGGGAAAAAATTCATTTTCCATCACTGCCCCGTCCCTTTCTTTTCTCCAATAAATGAGCATTTACCATTCCTCGGTGCTGCGCATCGTTTTTCTGAGCCCGCAGTGCGATTACCTCAGTTGCCATCAGCTGGGCAGGGGCTGGGAATTTCCACTCCTGAACAAATGCCCACCTTGTTTTCTTTCTATAAAAAAGCATGGCCCTAAATAGTGTGTAAGCACTTTCCTGTGGCTGTGCACCCTCTTCATAACCCTTCCACTCGAACAAAGTGATTGTCTGAACTGAAATCGTTTCACTGGGATGATTAAATTAGTTCCTACATGCCAGAGATGTACGGAGGTCTTGACATTTATATTTGGGTATTAGAGTCTGACATTCAAATGTATTCCTGTTTGAAAACAGTGTAATTTAAAAAGTAGCATAAAATCCATTAATATAATAGAGAGAGATGACGATGCTTTAATTTGTGTGGGGCTGTGCAAAATGATCATTTCCAGGGGCTGCAGCAAGGGCAGAGCTGTGCTGGCTGGGCTGGTGCAGGCAGGGGGGATGTGCTCCCTCTGGGCCCCCCAGACACACCAACACCCCAAATATTACACCCCTGGAATTCAGGATAAAATCAGCCATGGGCTGAGGTGTCTCTAACCACTGTTTTGACAGGATACAATCCGCTATTTCTTCCTGCAGCTTGAAGCACACCTGTGGCTGGGATGTCAAACCAACAAGGGGTTACATCTCCAAAAAGACAAAATAAACAATTAATCCTGTCCTCAGGGATCCCAGCGAGTGAAAAGTGACAACACCTATGCAGGCAGCTTGTCCCAAATTCACCCATCACCCCTACAAAGAGAATCTGACCCAACATAAAGTTCTGTATTATGTGATGTGGATGCTTAGGCTGTGGGTTGCCGTTATTTAGGAACCAAAATTACATGGTTTTTAAGTTTTTGGCCCAAAACTACACTTATTTAACAGGCTTATTAAAGAATCCAAATCCCAGTGTTTTATCAGTGTTTTGGATACCCAAGCAGAGTCTCTTCTGCCTGGAAAAAGAATTTTTAACGCAAACAGCATTGCCACATTTCAATGTTATTTAGAATGAGCGAATGCAAATGACATTATTCCATTTGCAGAAGCGGTTTCATTCATGAGGTGACATTAACATCTGGTACCTAAAGGAAACATTCTGCACCAACTAAAATAAAAAAATTCTGGCTGATAAACTCCTGAGAGCAAATCCCCCACTACGCCAGCAGCAAAGCAGCTCAGCAGTTTCATTCCTTTTCCTCAGAACAAAACTCCCTGTTGGGATAATCGTTCTTCCCAGGATTTTCCTCAGATATGGGGGGTGGAAAGAACTTAAAGGTCTGAGCTGGAGCACATGAGTGCAGAAATGAGCATGGCTGCGTTTTTCTGTCGTCTGCCTGCACATATTTATTATTCTCATCTGCAGTATTGATGACCACGGGCTGATCTCGCTGCACATGCGTCCTCCTGCCCGTCCCCTGACTTGCGCAGCTGAAAAAAAAATGGGAATTTTTTTATTGCTGTTTTCTCTTTCAGCAGGGAGCAAAATGCCCCACATTGATGCCAGTTTATTTTCCCAAGTGAAAAAGGAAAAAGAATGAAAATAATAAAAGCAGTATAGGAATCAGGGCAGGCCACTGCCATCAGCAGCGACCAGGGCTGGGGGACATTGTTCTGGCTGCTGGGGGCAAGTCAGGAGAGGGGAATACTTCATGAACCCAGGCTTTTGTTATGCAGGGACACCCTCATTTTAAAGCAACAGGATAAAACAGCGTTCAGGATCAAGATAAGGCTTCAAAACAGTGAAAATTGCTCACACAGCTCGGATGGCAGGTAACTCTGTTTTGGAAAAATAGCTCCTCATTAATGGGTAAAAAATGAGCACAATTAGTGTGAATATACATTTGTATACATGGGTGCGTGTACATGTACATAATACACCCTTATTTATTATGCACACGCTGGGGTGTGTGAGTGTGTGTATGTATGATAAGAATAATGAGATATAACAAAAATGAGGAGAGAATTATTCTGATCTTTTGTAACCCAACTCAGCTGGGTAAATTATCATTTTGAGCAGTCTGAAAACAGAAAACTAAGCATAGTAGATGATAGGGAGGCATATTTTAAAAAAGAATTAAAGAATAAAATGCACAGAGACAGAATGCCATGTTTTGTTATGTCATTCCCTGCCTGCCTTTCTTCATGAGAGAGATTTCAAATTAAATTCAAAGACTCTACTTTTAAACAAACAATGAAAATTGAAAATAAGCTTCCTTGCTAAAATATATATCTGTATTTCCATTTCCTCTCTCTTTTTTTAAAAGTAATGCAGTACTGTGAAATGACACCAAAAAAAAGAAAATAAATAAATAAAAGGGGGGCATTAGGTATTAGGATTCCAAACGGGATAGTACATCTTTAATGATACATATGATAATTAAAGAATACAATAAACACAATTAGCATATGTTTTAAACAGTTTATTAGTGAAGCTTACCATAAAATCAGAATATATAGAGCTCCAGGGTTTGTTGGGATAACAGCTTCTAATCCTTAGAGTCATAAAATCCCTGGCTTGGAAGAAATGGGCATCTTTAAAATGATTGAATCAGCAGGCCTCGAGTGAAAACACACAAATTAGCAAACTCCAGCAGTTGGGCACCGCGCGAGGCTTCGACGCACCGAGGTGAAGTCACCGCTGCCACTGCCCCGGCAGCTCTGATGGAGCTCAGCGGGGATGCTGTGCGGCGGTGGACATCGAGGAGATAATGACTTTAACTCCTTCCAGACCAGGGACACCCAAAAAAAAAAAAATCTAATAATAGTAATAATAAATATCAAGAGATTCGCCTTTATTTTGCAAGTAGTCATCACGGGGAGAAAGGAATGCCCGAATAAGTGTTGGGTATAACGGAGATCACGCAAAGCGCAGGGGGGTGCTGGGTTTGGGCTGCCTTCCCTCCCTCCTTCCCTCCCTCCCTCCCGGCTCTCAGCGTTCCTGCAAGGCAGAGCACAGGGTGACAACGGGGGCAGAGGGTGGGCGGCCCCCACCCAGGGGGTGCGGGGGAGCTGGGACCCAGGGAGCTCACTGCAGGAATTGCTGGGATTTTAAAAGTTGAGTAATTCTGTTCCCCCAGCCCGGACAGGGCTCTGGCCACTCTCACAGAGCAGACAAACAACACTCTTGGCAGCGGCACTTTTTATCTCCTGCTCTCACCTTATGTTCCCTTCCAATGTCCATATTCCCCCTTTATCTCTTCTTTTCTCTCCTTCTGACTTCAGTTGGGATTTTTTTTTTCTGCTAATGATTAACACATAAGCTCTTTACATTCATCTCCCTACTGTAGAGATCATTTCTTCCCTCTTTTGTTATTTGTTTGTTTGTTTCTTTGGAGGGGGCGAGGATGAGTTTAATCCTGCAGTTGGGAAATTTCAGGTTTCTTTCGAGCAGCAGGGAAGGCTTTGGATGAGAGTCAGTGGGGGCTGAGAGGAATGAAGCTCCACAGAACTGGTTTTTTGAAGGGAAGGGGCAAATTCATAATGTCAACTTTATATAATGACTCCTTATCAATTGTGATGGCTTCCCAGCTCTGCAGCAAGGGACAGTAGAAGTCAAGCAATGTTTGAACACATTCTTATGGGGAAATTGGGGTGTTTGGGTCCTGAAATTAGATCTGAAGACAGCCAAACATCTCCATAAAAATGGGGCTTTCACTCAAATGAAGGCATTTCATGTTTGCTCAGCTCCTGGTCTTGTCTGAACCGGCTTTTCCGGCTGCATGGCAGAACTGGTGGGTACGGTGCTGCTCTGTGTCAGAGAGCTGCCTGCTAATTTGGGTGGGAATGCTGAAACCCCATGGCATGCATGGGGACAGCACATTGCTTTATGTTTATCCCATGCTTGGAATTTATGCTGATCTTATTTTCCATAACTTCTGCCCGGACCTCAAGTCCAGGAGGTGGAAGCACTTTGTTGTAGCACTGCTAACGCACAGCCTAAGCCATGTTTTACCCCGTAAAACATGTTTATTTTTGCCCCGTATTAGTCTAAAGACAAAAGGAACAAGCTGGAGGAGAAATGAAGGTCCAAAAAGATGAAGTGACTTTGCCAAGGTCAAACAGCAGGACGGTGGCGAAGGCAGGAATATAAACATGAATTATATTGTCACTCTGCTAGAGAAAAAGGTTGAAACGCAGCTCATTTTTTTCCTGTAGTTTAGACCCAGCTTGACGTATTTGACCTCTATGCAGCTGGCCAAGGTCCAGGGAAACAAATATGAAAAATAGGATTCTCTGTCTACTCCGGGGAAAGACATGAAGGTAAACAAAAGTGTGTCATGGGTTAACTCCACAGCACTGGAGCTTAAGCAAACCAAGGGCTGAGTCAGGGCCTGGTTAGCTGGTTGCTCTATTGACTCCATTGGTCTTGAGTTACATTGAAAGGAATAAAGAAATTTGGCCCAGGGGCTGTGAGGGAGGAGAGGGAATGCATCACCACCCATTTGTTGTTGTAGTGTTTCCCCACTGCCATTCCTGCGCTGATCCATCGCTGGCAGTGCTCGACAGACACCAGACTCGGCGCACTGACAGGAGGTCCAATCCCAACACCTGAGTTTTAGCTCCATCTCCAGTTTTCAGCAGAGGAATTCAGCATCCAGGGGAGCATTCAGAGCAGACTGCCAGGGAAGAGCAGAGCAAAAGCCGCCTGGGATTCCAGTCAGCCTGTAAAACCCTCACCCAGGGCGTGCCCCGACCCGGAGGAATGTTGTGCAGACCTCCAGCCCTGCCTCCTGCTCCTTCTGGGGAGGAGTTCATCACCTGGGAGCTGTAGGGATGTGTGCGGCCCTCTGATTATGGACTGCAAAACTATTGGCACAAGAGCGTTGTGTGATCTGTGTGCCAGACGTGACTGGACCAGAGCTGGTGGCACTGGAGGGACCTGACTCTGAGCCCTTTGGGCCACTTGCCCGCCCCTGAGATGGGTACAGGGGCACTGGGGTAACACTGCAACACTCAGCTGCAGGGCATCCTCCAGAAACAGGCAGGAAGAATGAATCTGGATCAAAATCAGAAACAGAATTTAGTGTTGGCTGCCGCTCTCTGCTCTTGCCCTCATAGAGAAAGCCATGACATTTTGTAAACCTTGAGAATTTAAGGAAAATATTTTAAATAACGATGTGTGCACTGCTTCTCTATCATCCAGGTGTAAGCATTAACCCACTTTATTTTTCTTAACCACGTGGCACAAGCATTTTTGCATGTTGAATATAAGGTCAGTTCAGCATATGCAGAATATTTTCCTGCTCACTTTCCATTAGCATTTTATATTTATTAGTGAGAAACTCAGAAACGGTGGCTACTGAATTCAGCTAAAAACCAATGCTACACTGAATATTTAACTAAGACATGACTTTAAACTGTGTTAGTTATTTTTATAGGTATTCTAAAAATAATACCATAGGGTTTATTACCTAACCCATATCACACAGAATTTGGCATTTGGATGTTGAGGGCTCATATGTATGTTAAAACAGTGAGAAAATATGCGCAGAAAAATTTCAAGGCTTCTGTAAAATAAAAATAAAACCCCCAGAAATTTATTATGTGCCCCAACTACACTGCAAATTGAAAAACTGACAGTGGTGGGCAGCCTGTAGACCAACATTTATCAGCTTGGATCCTCTGCACGGGCTCTTAGGATGCTCCATCACAGATTAATGTCTCTCAGCAAAGAACGTGCTATAAAAAAACAAGGCACACGGCTGATAAAATTAATGAAACAAATCATTGTTGTAAAGCATTTGGTGAGGTGTGAATTTGAAAACTAGTTTCCTAATATTTGTAAAATAAACAGAAATTAATATCCATTAATAGTATCATAATGATCTTAACTGAGAATGTTGAACTGTTGCCTGTTTTGTTCTTTTCAACTGCAGCATCTCGCTGCAACTGTTTTTGTGGCTGGGGAATAATCTGCTTGTGTATTCTGTAATGACATAAGAAATAAAACGCAATAGGAGGAATAAAATCTGAATTCCCTTCTCAGCAAAGAGTAATTCCACAATCCATATATTTTTGGTAGCTTTCCTACATAAGGTGCAGAGCTTTATTTCCTAGACCCATTTTCACTGCTACTTCGAGTCGGGCTCACAGGAGGAAGCAATTTTGCTTCATACAAAAAACTTTTCCCCAAATCTTAAAATGGCACTGAGTGATCCTAAAATTCCTAAAGCCTTGGAGGGTGATGCAGCTGCCATCGTGGCCTCCCCATGGGATGGTCCCTTCTCATGGCCTTTCCCACCAAGGATGAAGTGTTTCAGATCTCCATGTCTCTGTGCAGAGCTGCCTTTCAGACCAGCTAAAATGTGAAAAATGCAGCATTTTCCACGAGAAATGGCTTATTTGCAGTTCTGCAGATACCACGGTAGCTTGCTGGTGAAACCAGGCACTGTGTGGACTGAAGTTAAAATACCAGTACCTCACAAAGTGAAACCACGGGAAGAAAAAAGGGAATTTATTCTCTTAATCTGAAGAGCAGTGTGGCACAGGTTCACATCCCGATGGTTCTTACATTGTCATTCACCAAATGCAAACAATGCGGTGCCAGATGGTGCCAATGGGTGAAGGCACAAGGGGGTTCAGGCTCCCAGGATTCAGGACAGGCCAAATCCATCCTTTTCTCAGTGCCAGTATCAGAGAGCAGCAGCTTTATCACGAGGAAGCCTCAGCAGCAAGATGGGAGAGTTTTAGCTTTGGCTTCCATGCTCTCCTTTGCAGTTTGCTCGGTCCCACGTTAGTGTTTGCACGCCTGCCCACACAGGGAGGGAACATATGTTTTGGATGGGATCCTCTCTTTGAAAATGTGTTTTTGAAGCGAAAACAAATGTTAAACATTCTCTTAGCAAATACCTCCTTTTAAAAGCCTGTCATCGTCTATCTCATGCAGGCATGAGTTAGTGTCTGTCCACCACATCACCCTTAATGGTTGGGTGAAGTGTCCATCAGGTCCACTCTGGAGGGACTGGAATTTATGGGGATAACTGACTTTTCACCCCATTGGCTCAGCAACCTCATTAATTTGTCCTCAATCAAAATATTTCACCCAACCTGAAAAAAAAAAACCCCAACATGTTTTACCTCAATATTTCTCAACCACTTCTATTACTGCCACCAAGATTTTAGACATCGTTTTGAGATAAAAAAACCTCTGAAACATTTCGTTTTGGAAGTGTGGAAGCGAAACTTTTTTTAGCCCCTTTTCCAGCCTGCCACGTTGCCATATTTACCACGGTGCTAACAGTTGTCAGAGATTATCTGGCTGAGTCACAGCTTTTATGGGCTCCGCTCCGGTCCTAGAGACGCGAAGCAGCTCCTCTGCAGCCCAAGGTTTATGTTGGCATAAGCGAGATCAGAATTCGCCCTTCTGTTTACCATTTAGCTGAATCACCCCATCACAGACCAACTGTCATCTGTCACTCCATACTTTTAATGGTACATTGCACTGATGTTGTCTATTTTTTCCCCTTCCCAGCAGCCCTGTCACTCTGGTATGTGCTAATCTCTTCTTCCAGGCTTCTGGTGGATCTTTTAATGACGGTGCCACTGCAATTTAGGGGTGTTTTGTAAAAAAAAAAAATACAAGAGAGAATTTGGGGACCTGCAAGCAGAATCAGATTTGCCCTGTAACTCAGGCTGCAAACTAACCAGACCTTGGGCTTTTGGAAGTGCCTCCCAGGATGTGTTTTATCCATCCAGTCCCAGGCATGGCATTGTCTGGGGAGCAGAGGAGGTACCCACCCCCCTCCACAACCAGAGCGGGGCTGCAGCTCTCCGACGAAGTTCATCCCGGAGAATTAATTAATTTTAAAACTGCAATCTCTTCCTCATGCCAGGGCCTCGCTGCGGCTCTGTGTTCCTACAGCCAATGGACCAGAAATCTTTTCCCGGTGCTTGGCTTCCTTGGGGCCCCGGCGGTGACAGAGCCTGGCTGCTGATTAACCCGTGCGGTGACAGGGGACGCGCGGGGCCCCGGCAGGCGCCTTGCACAGTCTCGCACCCGCTCCGCATCCCCGCACGGGGAGGCGCAACATGAATCACGTATCCTTTCGGTGTTGCGACAAACAAAACAAGGAGAGAAGTGCCTTGCAAAAGGCCGTTTGGCTGTGGGAGGAACGGCCCACCCCGGGCAATAACAAATATTTCGATGTATTGAGATTATTCCCTGCCTTCCCCAGAGGTGGGGGTGGGTGCGGAGGGGATTAAAGCCACAATAATCTTCAGTGAGTTTTCCGTTTGTATATGGTTAGATTGGTCAGCTAATAATTTTAGCCTGGTATTATTATTATTATTATTATTATTACTATTACTATTATTATTATTATTATTATTATTATTATTATTATTATTATTATTATTATTGCAAACACCTAGAAAAAGATTCTGAGGTTTTCTCGTGGCCTTTCCAAAATTACCCATACGTATGTGAAACAAGCAGTAACACCAAGCGGTGAATTTAATGTGAAGTAGCACTTAAACATTGCAGGCAGCGCCTGTGAATATGAACCTTTTTGGGGGTCCCCACGTTTTTGTGTTGGCAAAGGTTTTTTTCTCCCTGCAAAATGCAAGTTAACAATTCCCCGTTCTGGTGAGTCCAAGTTGAGGGTGAAAATTGTTTCACTGCTTTGATTGCTGAATGTCTGCAACATGGAGTGTACAGAACTTGTAGAGGTCCATCTGGTAAGAGAAATAATACTGTGTCATTGCAAAATATGTCTGGGTGTGTGTGTATTTCTCTGTGCTCCTTCCTTGTCGTGATTCCTCAGTTTAATTTAAATACATGTTTCACTTCTCTCCATATTTCAGGTTTATTGCAGGGTATGAAAATCAGGAAGCTTTTTGTTCACTTCATACATCTCTTCCAACAAAGCCAGACATCCGAACCCGGCACAGACTCCAGAGTGATTATTGTTACACATGATCTATGGAGCAGATAAATTACAACTTGATTTTTATAAGGTATATTGAGCCTGCAGGCTTCAGCAGGAACAAAAACAAAACAAAACCCAAAACCTTGGTTTAACTAGTAATTTGAGGAAATATGACAAACCTGACATGTAAGTCACAGAGCAAATAAATATGCACATCCATCATTTTGTAAAATAATGCCTTCGCTAGAGAGACCTCTGCTTGCTGCAGTCTGCAGTGTAAAATTTCTTCATGGTTTACTGGCCTCAGATCCTGCTACACAGAGAATCAAGTTAGCTATAGTTGAAAGAAACAATTCTGTGCAAGAAAAACAGTGTTGTGCAATAAAATAGTGCACATATCAATCATGTGAGTGAAAACTAAGTTGGTTTTAGGATGTATTATAATATTCTTGAAATGTTTAGAGGTGTTTTTTCTTTGCTTGCTAAAATGATTGGAGGTTCTTTGCCTTTATTGTAAAATAATCTAGTTCCTAGAAATAAAATCACCCAGCGGTTATTGCAGATAGAAAATCCTACTTCATACAAAATACAACAAAAGGCAGTTTCAGAGTCATCTTCTGAGCACAGTAGTTTTGTTGGTGCACTGGAAAGGAACAACACACACAATTCTCCCTTCAGGAACTGGCTTTTGGTACCAGCTCTTTTGTTGTATCTTGCCAATAGCTGGAAGGTTTTGTGTGAACCTAAAGAACACCATCAGTGCCCTTTGCATGAGATCTGCTTCTCGAACAGTCCCATCCCTGCAGATTCAGGAGCTGCAGTTACCCCTGAGCTGGAGTTCACAAATGTACCTGCTCAAAGAGGAGGCTGTGGTTTGGGCACTGACAGGGATGTTTCACTCAGAGTTTAGGGGTTAAATCCAACAATTTATGTCAAACTGCTTCTGGATAAAGCACAAAACAGGACCAAAATACTCCACTCCTAAAGAAGTATCTTCATCAAAGCCGCAACCCTTTTTGTGCTCCATTCCTGATCCAGCGTGTCCTCAGGGTTTTCTCCATTTCCAGGGATGCTTCTTGAAGAGAGAGGATGGAGAGGAGCCAGGTCACCACCACTCATAACCATGCAAAATGCAAAACACCCACAGTGCAGAAAGGAGATGCTGCCCCACGCAAAGAGGTGGGTCTGGGGCCTCCCAGACAACACAAGACCTGGACCTCCAGTGTCCTGTGCTCAGTCTCCACCGCTTTTAGAGAAATTCCCGTGCCTGGAAGAGAGTGGAAGTTCCCAATGGGCCAGAAGTACAAACCACAAACTGAGTGGCTCGGCCATATCAGAACTGTAAATCTGTTCTGTAAATCTGCAAAGCTGTAAATCTGAGGATACACAGAACTACTGCTGAGGGTATCAGAGAGCTCCAACACCAAAGCTGGAGTGCCAAAAAGGGAAGGACCTCAGGTTAATAGATCAGGAGGAAGGGCTGAAATCCCTTTTGAGGTGTTGCTTTCTTTAGTAGATCTGACCCACAGAGCTTGGCTGGGCAGCCTGCAGGAAAGTGTCTAAACTGGACCATGAATCTGTATCTTCCACTCTTAACCACAAGACTGTCCTACATGCACAGCAAAGGCAGTGGTCAGAAGAATGAGCCTAAGTTTGACCTCTACAGCAGCTGTTTTAGTCTGATCTGGTAGGTTTTGGTACACAGGTATGATCCTATGTTTTGGTCTGATCCTGCAGTTCTTGGCCAGGCAAACCTTACTTGGATCATGGTTTATATGAGGGGTCCATCATCTGCTTCACTGCGTCTTCCAAGCTGCATGTTGCAGTTTAAAAGCCAAGTGCACGTTCACTACTCTTAGCATTGCAGAGCCAAAATAACTGGTCTGTGCTTCATCCATAAAATTGCCAGCTAAATATTCATTCTGGAATCATTACTCCAGGTGTTTGTCAAGGAAGATGTACAAAGCAGCCAGAACATGTTTAGCATTTCGTGTACCAGGCTGAGCTGCAGGAGTGACAGGTTGAAAAATCTTGTTTGGACTCATAGACTGAAACCATTTAATATAGAAGTCACTGGTGGGCTATAGATATGGAAAGCCAGTGTGCCACATTTTTATAGAATCCCTATTCTGCATGTCCTTTAAACACATTGAAACTTCAGAGAAGCTGTAGAAGTTAAACTCACCAATTTTTGCTTTGAACATCTACAGTTTTTCAATAGTTGAACCTTCAGAAACCCAAATGCCTGAACAAAATACACTTTATTTGAATGTGCACTTAGATTAACTGATCCCACAAAAGCCAACTCTGTTCATTTAGGCCAGGAATTACCCAATTTGCTCACATAATCTCAGCAATTACATGTTCATCTTTTTTTAAATATCAGACCTATGGTGTGATTTACGCAGTATGTGATCTTTTTACTTAACCTCAAAGATATTAATCTTTATTAAAGGGGATGAGAGGCAAAGAGGGGGAAGAGCAGCTGGTGACAGATACTCTGACAGCAAGGAAAAGTCATTTATAAAGTGAACATCAGTAAACATTAGGAGTGACATATTGATATCAGCAGCCAGGAAACGGCTGGCCAAGCTGGGATGAGGTATTACACATTAAGTTGTGGCAACCATATTTTTTTCCCAAGGTTGATCTTTTATATTTTTTAAAGAGAAATTTACTATTATGCCTCCTGCTCCCCCTATGGTAAAATGCCAGAAATTTGACTGAGATTTACTTAAAGTGACAGCAATGCCCCATTTTGTCCAAGAAAGATGATTACTAAATGTCACGTCTATCTACTCTCATGTGGATCACTTATTTGACATGCTCGTGTCTCAGCTTCATAGCAGTTTGCAGCATGTTTTCTGGTGCTCTGAGGCAATCTGAAATCTTTGTGGTGAAAATGTGAGCTGGCCAAAGGCAGTTCATTAAAATAAATAAATAATGCAGTCGGGAGTCGCTGCTCTCCATTCCAAGGGTGTCAGGCCAGAAAAAGGCATAAAAAGCCCTCACAAAACCAGACCAAGAGCGTATGCTTCTGGTCAGGCTGCCAGAAGGCCATTGCTGGTGGGATGCTCTTGCCATCTCAGCTGAAGTAGAACCATGGCAAAAAGCAAACATTGGTGTTTAAATACAGAAAATAACCTCGTGCAATTTACTATTTTATTTTTAATTTTTTTTTTTTTTTTTAGAAATTAGTGAAACGGCACACTCTGAGCCAAGGCAGTGTGTGGATTTTCCCGCTTTGCTGCAGGACCCCACTTTGCTGAATTCTTGGAGGGAGCCGTGCAAAACCCAGCTGGGTGCGAGGGAACCATCAGCACGAGCTCTTGAGGTGGGGAGTCCATTTAAATCTCCTTTGCTCAGCCTCAGAAGTGACCCAAGCAGAGCAAAATGGAAAGCCAGGCAGAAAGGCTTTTTGCACAAAATGGAACAGTGGTCATGAATAATTAATGGCCTTCTACCTTCTTAGCCATTTTAAGTTGTCTTTCTTAGTACTTATTGCCTTCCAGCCCAGAAAGGTGTCTGTCGATTGATTCTTGCACGTCTTGCAGCAGCAAGTCAAGAATTAAGGTGTGTGCTGGAGATGCAACCTCCCACCAGACCCAGCCTGATTCAGCAGCCTCCCAGCCAGAGCCAGGGAATGCTCTCACCCAGATCCAGGCTCTGGTATCCTCTTAGCAAGGCCAAGAGCTCTTTTTCCCCATCCTCTTCTAAAATTTTCTACCAGCCCCCTCCAAATACAGAAGTCAATAATAACAGAAAGGGCTTAAATTCTGAATGCAAGGACATAAATACATGTCACGAGAAGGACACGCCTTGGTTTGTTCCAGCAGCAGAGATTCACAGATTGCCATATATTTATGAATTTTGAGGCGTGATAGTTTATATTGACAACACTGAGTTGTGGCTTATTGAGTCCTGTGCTATCAGTGCAGTCATACCCTCAGTCAGGTTTGTGCCATCAACCAATCTAAGGGCAGCTCTGTAAAATCCTAGGTTTTTTCTCAGAGACATTCCCTTTGATGCCCAGCTGCCAGCTCCCCTGTGGGCACTCACCTCAGACACAGTTTAACTCCCAGAAAACCTGCAGGAGCAGCAAAACGAGCTCAAAATGCATCCTATGTAATAAGAGAGGTTTTGGGTTTTTTTTTAGTGTATGGTGGAAGATTAAAGCCATTCCAAATGAAAGGAGAGTGTGTAACTGGGTACAAGATTTCTAAATAGGTGGCACATGTCAGCAGGCATTACAAGAGTGTGTTTAGGTGAGCCTTTGATACTGACTGCTGAATAGTTCAGTCAGAGAGACGCGACCAAGAGAGAGTTTCACTGCCTTGATTTGTTTTGCAGCTAAAATAAATCTGAATAGAATAGACTTAAATTACCTGTGATTTTTCTGTCTTTAAAAGGACACATAAAAGCTCATGAGATCACTGCGCTCCCTGGGAAAAAAAAAAAAGAAGGGAATGGGAAAAAGAAACCAGGAAAACCATGAAAGATTCATTTTAATGGAATCCAGGTTTAGCTGTTTCATATTTAATAATGTTTAATATTTCATTTACTACAGGGGACTCACCTTTTTCAGAAGAATGTGGGATTCAAGGCACTATTGTGCATTAAGATTTTATGTCTGACTGTAGCAGTATTATAAGGGTCGGCATTGGAGCTGCTCAAGCCTTATGCAGAAAGCCTGGAAGCAACAAGGTTTCTTTCTTTTTTCCTACAGCCAAAATAGGAGCTGAAGCCCCGGAAAGTGGTGGGGTAGAGCTGTGAATCCTAGCAACAGGAGGGGAAAGAACTGTATGTTTCTTCACGTCCTCCAAGTGTTGCTGCCTTCTGGTACATCACTGACAGGAAGAGACAGAGACCATGGAAAGGCCCTTCTTGCTGATGCATCAAGAAAGGGCACATTTTTTCCAGTGGGATGCGTGAGTTACGGCAGTTTGGGGGCAAAAACGAGCAAAGCAACACCCCGGAGTTCATACTGTTGTTGCTGTTGCACTTTCCTTCATCACAAGGCACTTTTGGTACAGGTTTTTTTTGCAGTTTTCTGTGCTTTTAGTCTTTTTTTAAGCCCTTCTCGGTGATAATGTGGGCTTTTCTTTTTAAGTGAATTATGAAAATTTGCACTCAAAAGTGTGAGCATAGGGTTCTGCCAGAAAAATCCATCATTCTGTGGCCTGCAATGAAATCATGGGTGATAAAAGCTACCACCCATGTTCAGCAGAAAGGGAACTGAAGCCAGAGCACATTTCCTGGAAGAAGAGGCTTCTCTTAAATATGCAGCAGTCTTGTCATGCCAATATTAAACTAGCTTTTCCTCCTAGAGAGCCTGTCAATACAGTTTGACCTCTCTCTGTGGATGTTCTTCAGAGCCTGAAGCACTCAGATAATCTAAAACAGTTCCCCAGAACCACCCTAGTGGGTTTCAGTCAAAGAAAAAGCCACGGAGCCTGGGACAAAGAGCAAGGTGGGATCCCAGGCTCCTTGGTCC
The DNA here is from genome assembly GCA_013399875.1 of Gymnorhina tibicen. NCBI lineage: Eukaryota > Metazoa > Chordata > Aves > Passeriformes > Artamidae > Gymnorhina > Gymnorhina tibicen. The sequence continues at coordinate 559,351 of VXAZ01002748.1, read as the reverse complement.
CACCACTGTGCTCAGAAATTCACCATTTCCCAGCTGATACCAGTTTGTCTGGGTTTGCCACCAGTTTTGCCCTTGGGAGAAGCTTGCAGACTCTTAGGAGCTTTGCCTGCATGTAAGGGGTGGGAAGAGCGGGGTGGAGAAGAGCTGGGATGGAGGGCATTTCGTTGTGTAACATGGCCTGCTGCTTCTGCTGAAAGATGAATTTTGTGGAAGGTGGCACTGGTGGGTTGTTGCCTTGGACCAGACCAGCTGCTGCAGAGATGAAGCACAGCCCCAGACAGAATGTTGCAGCGGAAGAGAAGGATTTGGCTCCCAGATCCCACCAAAGTTGAAGAAGGGTCCTATGAGCCCTTCTGCCTGTGGGGGCCTGTTCAAAACACACCCCCTTCCTGGAGCAGCTCCCTTCAAGATTTTCCAAAAAGATTTCTTGTCAGGAGAAAGGAAGCATTTTTTTTTTTATTATTAGAGTTTTTTTGCTCGCAATTTCAGTCTCAGATCTCGTTGAAGGGCTCTGGCATTTGCATAACTTCCCACAGAAGCTGAATCAATGTTTGACATCATGGAACAGAATCTCAGGCGTGATTTAGCATTAGTAAGCCACCAGTCATCAGCACACTGTCATTCCCCTATAGCTGACATCTTAATAGAGTCAGCCTCATGCACACACATGTTCACCAGCAGCAAATTCTTCTGCTCTGGCCATGCAGGAGCTTTTTTTTTAACATGGGCTTGCACATATGAACATCCAAAAGACACCGGTCCAATATGATCAATTTTCAGGGCTCCAAATGCATTTTCCTTTTAGGTAAGAAGGCAATTTTAAGTCCTCTTAAATAATTGAAGATACTCCTGATACAATCAAAAGTCAAGCTCCCCAAGATGAAAATGTCTGGATGATGAATAAGTTAATGGAACTAAAATCCCAGTCGTGGCTGATTAGGGGACCAGGAGAGTTTATCAGAGATTGGAACGTACAAGTCCAGTCACAGCCTGACCTTGTAACGAATGAGAGCTGAAAAGCAATTAATTGAGAAATTATCAGGGAAAAGTGAAGTTGTATGGTTGGTTAGCTAAAGCAATATGTCAATGGGCCAGGGATTGATTTGCCTGGAATACCTCAAGGTCTCTGTTCTGATGATTCAGGACTTGAAGGAACTGGCCCGAGCCAAGCAATAAAAATAAAACAGGGTCAGGAGAGGGAGTCATCAGTCAGCACGGTGGCTCAGTGTTCATGTATTATTTAGCTGGTAGTTAAGGAAAGTTATCAAACAAGAGCAGACTTTAAACCCAAGTTTTTTTCCCCTGTGGGAGGGGAAATGAGGGGAGGGAAAAGAAAATGCTCCATTGTGCCAACGCTCAAACACTGAGCTTGGGAGCTGGGTCCTGGGAACAAGAGGTGCCAGGGCTGAGTGTTCACAGAGAGGGATGATCAGTCCTGACAGTGGGCATCATTTATTGCTGAGATATTTCCTTCTTTCCTGCTGCCAACAGACTGCACAGGACTTCTGCTTCCACCTCCAGCAGACACCAGGACCTCTCCCAGGCCACCAAACTAACAGTGAACTTCTGCCCACTTGAACCTTGATTATATCGACTCATCCACGCATCAGCTTCCCACATCCTACACATTTGGGAAGATATTGGTGGGACCAAGACCTGTGCGTGTTGATCTGAGCTGCAAAACGTGCCTGCAAACACAGTTCTGTGCCTTCAAAGATGAATATAAAACTCCCTGAATGAGAATGTAGTATCCTGCAGCTCAGGAGAGCAGCAAAGCAAATGAAAACAGCAAAACAAATTATATATAAAGTCTTCTAGAAAGATCAGTGGGTTGGGTGAGAATATCTGTGTCTTGTCTTGTGACAATTCACTAAGTAACACTAAACTCTGTCTCTCCCTTGCTGAAGAAAGGAGAAAATTCCCACAGAACCAGCCAGTATGTGTTTCACAGCAGGATCAGGGCCTCAGACACCACAAACTGTTCCTTTTTGGGATCAAAATCCTGAGATGCTGTAGAAAAATTTTTGTTGGAAAACTGCAGCTAGCTTTCCCATCAGGACAACACTTCAAGTTCTGATTTTTTTACAGAAAGGCTTCCTAAATATTTCAGATTTGATATTGGGTCTTTTTTGTCATGTCCCCCACTAATCAAAATTAGAACAAAGATGTTATTTTAGCTTGTTATATTTCAATATGTAATAAATTCAAGAAACTCCAATATTTCTCTGCAAATAGCCATTGCTGATGCAAAAACAGCTTCCTAGAAGGAAATTCCAGCAGCAACTGTGAGATAAAGGAACAGCTTTATCCCGCTGCCTATGGACATATCTGAACACATTTCTGGGACTCACAGCATGTCACGCTCCATGTGATGCATTTTCCATTTGTCCTGACCTGAGAGCTTTGCATTCAAGGAGCAGATCCCCCAAGTGAATTCATCAGGGGGAATAATAACCAATGCACAAGCTCGGACTGCTGGGCCAGCAGATCCAGCCTGCAGTTGTCAGTGTGCGGAAATTCAGGGTAGCCCCAGTGCAGCCTCCGTTGCTTAAGGACCAGAAGGACACAGCAACATTTTCCCAGTCTATTTTATTGAAATGAGAGAGACAGGATTTTGGGGGGAGATTGCATCATTCCTATCCTCTGAGGCCAAGTTGCTGCACAGTCTCAGTGCAGCATCTGGGAGTTTAGGAGGTGATGGTGGAGGTGCTGGAATATCCCAGCACTAATCACCTGTTATCACCTTATGATAATTATCAAAGCTGATTCCAAATGAATCCTCTTTGGAGCAGGTCCCTGGCTGGCTTCTGCTCTGCAAAGTGCACGAGGTGCTGCTTGTGCAAACACAACCACCCCCGGTAAAACCAGTCAGATCCCAAATGTGACCTCAGGCTGCACGAGGCAGTTGCTGGATATTATCACTGGCACGGAATAAAGTCATATTGTTCTGCCAGGAATCAGGAAATCTTTTTTTGGAGCATCTTGCTCCACAAAAGGTGTGCTGGACTGCACTCTGATCTCACATATCTGGGGGAAATTCAGAGATTTGGCCTCTTTATTTTCTTTACTGTTTTCAATGGCAGTTAAAGACTTTCAGTATAAAGGCTGTGGTGCTTTAAGATTGTCACAACGTGGAAGGGCAGGAAAATGCCCAGCCTGGAGTCTGACAGAGTTTCCATTGTAAATTAAATGAAGAAAGCCCAGCAAAGGCATGAGGTGGTTCACACCAGCAGTACTTTTGTGTAGCAGTACTGGTGTGAACTTTTGTGTGCCTGAGCCCACCCAGGGAGGGAGAGATGGTCAGGTACTACTGACCCACATCCAGGACTCCGAAGTGTGACGTGTTCCCAGCTCTCCCATACATTTCTTACACAGCTTCAGCCAAATCATTCAGCTCCTCTTTTTTCTCCATATCTGGTTAAATGTGGAATCATCCTATTTTCATTCCTAGCATCTGTCAAGGCCCTGGTGGTGGGTGGGGTGGCAGTCCCAGGCAGCACTGCAGTGGGGTGTCTGGAAGCACTGGTGTATCTGCCCCCCAAATTGCAACAACAAATTAATTTATGTTCTGGGGAGAAGGAAGTCATTCAAGCAGGTAGGCTCTGGGTGTCTACACTTCAAAATATTGTGTACTGGCCTCAAAAAGAGCTTGGTGAGAGAGGCAGGCTTAGTTACAGCTCTACATCTCCCATTTGGGCTGGTTGCTGTTGTTGCAAAGGGTTAACAGACACTGCAAAACATTTCCAGGATGAAGTGCTAAGATTTAGTGTACTGAATTAATTCTTAAATTAGAACAGGGGATTTGCACATGATTTCTAAGGGAAATTATCTTCTGGGTAAAATTAATACAGGAGACGTTTCAACATCTGGGATGGCATTATTATGAGCAATGATTACCCAGACATTGCCAAAAGAAAGAGATCACAGTAAACTCTTTCTTTTCCTAACCAAAGTGAGCTCCTCACCCTGAAGGGAGGGGAATATTTGCAGAGCCTTGGCTTATTTGGAAATGCACAAGAGGATTCTACACGAGAAAAAAGCTGCGTGCTCTGCTGATGGATGGTTGGGAAACAGAACTGCAGACAGGGATGGTTCTCTTTGCAGGTGGGCTCCGGGCACCCGGCTGCCTCCCTTGCCTCTGAGCTCCTCATCAAAAATAGGTGCTTAATGCAGTGCTACAGCTGTCCAGCTGTTTAGTACTGGGAGGTTAAAGAGGAAACACACTGGCAGATGTGACCTGGAAAACCTCCAAAAAGAAGGTTGGTCCCTCCACTCCCCACCCGGAGACCACAAAACTCATCCAAATGCCAGATCTCCCTCCAGCCTTTAGAGGGACGGCTTTTCCCTGACAAAACTCTAAATAGGTCAGAGAGTGAAGCCAAACCAAGACCTGCGTCAAAACAATCACACCCCAGGAGGAGCTCATAAATATTTATTTTCCTTCGGTGTATTTCATTTTGTCAGGAAAAGAGGAGGGCGCTTGAGTGGGAAAAGGAGACCAGTGGCACAGTGCTCCTTTCACAGGGAAAAACACCGATGTTTAATTTAAAAGGGCATAAATACAAGAGAAATGCCTCTTTACTTTCGTGTTAGTAGCTGGCTATTAAATTACATCACAAGTGCTACGTGTGGGACCAGGCGAGTGCGTGGTTATTTCTGTCTCCTAAACCGGAGTGCAAGTCTCAGCGTAATTACTTTGGATCCAAGTGTAATTACCAACTGATCTGCAGGAACATACACAGCAGTGACATCCATCCCAGGCAGCATTAGAGCCTGATGATAACACAGCATCATTAGCACAGCTTAGCGCTTCCCTCCGTGGCTGCAGGCCATGGTTTGCCTCGGGAAAGGGCTCGCGGTTGGGCGGCCGGGATCGCTCGGGAGTCACCTGAGATGCTGCCCCCGAGTGTGCAGGGGCTGGGAGCAAATCAGTGCAGACAGCGGCGAACATGATACCCTAATCATGGGAAATTAGGCTGGGACGGAGTTTTTCTCCAAGACAGATCCCCTTGTTTTGGTATTTCTGCAACCTGCCCTTTTTTTTTCCCGAAGTCCGTGATAAGAAGGAGGGTGCTGAGTCCCCCTGGGGTCACTTTTTATTTAGCTTTCTTCTGTTTTACTCTGCTTTACTGTGACAGCATCATGCTCAGATTTTGGAATATTTCCTCTAGAGTTCACACCTCATCTGTCTTCTTTCAGAAGACAGTGGGTATAGGGATTTTCTCTTCTTTATCTCCTTTTTTTTTCTTTCCCAAGGCTGCAAGCATCACAGTAAACAACCTATTTATTCTGATGGTCTTGGAAGCTTTCTCTACACCTCCAAGAAGGTCAGAGAAATGATTCAGAAAGAGAAAAGGAGAAAAACAATCCTCCTTTCTTTTCATAATTGCCTGTTTTGTTACCACACCTTCTTAATGCTACGTTGTTGCAAAGACAATGCAAGAGACCAGTGTAGAAATGAAGATGCACTAAAGAAAAATAAAATGGATCTTTTTTTTTTAAAGTTGGTGTTTTCAGGTACCTTTAGCTGTGTTCATTCTAGCTCATAAACACAAACAAATGAAAAGATGACAAAACATAAATTGACATAATTTCCTGTAAGAAGTACAGAACCTAAGATTATACAAATAAGCAAGAAAATATCTCCCAGCTCCTGTGGGTAACAATGTATTTGCTCCCAGCTCAGGGTCAGTGATGGTAAAGTGAGATTGACAGGGTAACTAACCCCTGAAGGAGGTTTTCCATTTCGGTCAGTCCTGCTAAGCCATGCTTGCTGCTTTGAATGAGCTCAGTTGCACAGAGAGATCTTATTTTTCCCCTAATTTTGCTTATGTGTTGGTTTTATCTGAGCAGCTCTGCAGATGTCAGTGAGACACATTTTGTTTTGAGTTACATCAGCGTAAATCACAACTGATCCAGTGAACTCAGAGACACCCTCTTTGCAGCGAGATCTGTGACACGAAGAGTTTGGTGCCATGGTATTGTGACAGCTTAAAGCCCCTCCGTGGGGAAACAAAGTCAGGCTCAGCACTGTCCTGGAACACATTACAAAGCATGTTTGTTATTGCACAGAAGACAGCATTTGCCTTGGCTGTGAACAAGAAACCCAGATCTGTAACAGCTAAGATTTCATCTCTACCATTTATCCAATGAGCTTCCCGATCCTCCTGCACAGATACCCTGCTGCTAACATAGCAGTCAAGATCAGAGCACTTAATCAATCATTCACTGAGGACAAATATGCGTAATCTAAATTAGAACAAACCCAGGCATATTTTATATGACAGCCGTACAGATTTTTAAGAAAAAGCATTGGCAAGAAAATTACATGAGAACAAAATTGTCTTGTGTTTATGCTTAAAGTGGTAGATTTCCTAAAAGCTTCTGTGGCATTAGGTAGCCTTGAACATACAGGGGCAAAACTGCTTTCACTGCTTTCACTTCCACGTTTTCATCAATAAACCAGGGATGCATTTGGCCCCTCTGGCTCTGAAGCAGAAATCCTGCTGCAGACCTCAGTATGATGTAGAGTCCTTCTTAAAAACCTTTCATATTTTATGATCACTGTCGATTCTCTTATGATCAGTGTTGGTTCAGGCTTTCATGAATCAAAAATCAGCTCGTGGAACGCATCTTAGAGCAACCTGTTTGTCTGCAGGTAGCAAAGGAAAGTGGTACTTTGAAGAATAAACCCCTCTGCCTTCAGAACGGAGCTCAGGCTGCACGGGAGGCTGGAGCAGCTTACAGCTTCTATTCAGGCTCCGCTCTGGGCATGCTGGGTGACCTTGTGTTCTCCCATTTTCCTCTGGGGGAGATATTATTTATCCCTGATAATAAAACACAGGATTCTTCAACTACGACTCACGGTTTAATCTATTGTGTCAACTAGCACAAGCTCCCTTGGAAAAAAGGAAAAATCAGAGGCAATAAAAGGAGTAAAAAATGAAGCATCTTTAACTGAAGCCATACAACTTTCATCTGAGGTCAGGCCCACATTGCCCTGACTCTGCAGGGTGGGATCTCCAGAGAGGAGCATCCCAGAGATGGCCTTTGAGAGTGGATGGCACCAGCCCACTGGGCATGGAGACCCTTCGGCTTGGGGTACAAACCCCACAAGGAGCAGGAAGGCTTGAGCCCAGCCAAGCCTCTAACAGGGCAGGCAGCACTGCCTCCTGAAAGGAGGAATTCTGAAAAAATGCTGGAAGTGTCTGTGCAACCATCCCTTCCCCATGCACCTCTGCAGATCAGGCTCTAAAGAGTTGCTGTGTTGAAATTGTGTTTCTGCTTCTCCAGAAGGAGCAAATGCTCCCACAAAAGTTCACACATCACCAAACATCCCATGGAGACTGAATTCCAGTTTATTGCTGTATCTTGAATACCTATTCCCAGAAAAGTCAGATGAAAGCAATGCAGAGGACTTTGGAAAACTTTATCTTGGCTTTCCAAGCAGGAATTTGTATGCCTACTTGCTTATTTTTGCATCCAGAGGTCAGTTATGGATTTTACTTGGATCCCTAAGCAGGAGAAATTAATCTCAGCTTCAAAGAGCAGAGCAGAATGTGGAGCTTCTTTATGTTTAAGGACAAGACAGAGGCTCTGCAGGTACCAGCCACCTGGAAGCAGGATTCACTTTTCACCACCCGTACAATCTCCAGAAATCACTTTACGTTACATTTTAAACTTAGATCTCGGTTAATTCCCCGGCAGATCCCTGTTAGAGCGCCTCAGCGCATGGCCTGGTTTTGTTTTTTTTAACTTCGCTTTATTTTTTTTCACTTCTCAAGTTTTGCCTCAGTCGCTTGCCTGGGAGGCTGCTGTGTGAAGGTGCACGAGGATGGACTGGAGCATCTAAATGGAGGCCCCCAAACATGAGCATTTTTCCCTTAACCTTCCCGCACCATTGGGAATAATAATTCCTCGCAGGGCTGTTGCACAGCTTGATTCATTAAGGCTTATGAAGTGCTTTTAGCTCTGGCACTGGAAGGCTCTGTGCAAGTTATTTTGGACTGCTCAGGTGTTAGGAGGAGAGGCATTGCAGGAGGAATACAAATAAATCAAGAGAAACTGCCCCTTCCTTCCATGCATCCCCTGCCCCCCACTGTTCTCCATCACTGTTGGTGTCAAACAGTTAATTTACAAGCCCAGCACTTTACAAAGCCCCTGGAGCACCAATTGTCCCTTTCTCATGCAACATCAGCTCCTCAAAACAGCCAGCTGAGTCTCCGGGGTCAGCCTGCTCCTGCCCTTCCCAAGGCAACTTCAGCCTCCCTCCGGAACCGCCTGGGTATTTATTTTTGGACCAGTCAGATCCAGCATCACCCGCCCTGCAGCAGGGTGCGCTGGAATAAGCCCGGGGTGCAGGTGGCTGCTCTGAAATGTGCCACGTGCTTGGCCGAGGAGGAAACATTCGGCTGGGGAAGGTGACCCAGATATCCCACCCAGCCCACCACCCATGAGGGCATCCCCACACAGCGCAGGGAGCGCTCGGCCCGGCGGGACAAACCGGGAGAGCGGTGGGCAAAGGAAGGAAGGTGAAGGCGGTGGATCTTTCACATGGCTTTTTTTCCCCCTCCCTCCCTCTCTCGGTCTCCCTCCCCTCCTCCAGTCTGTTGCACGGGAGCCGTCGGCCATGCTGTTCCAGTTCAGGGGCTCCTGCAACAGAAAAGATCAGCTGTTGGAGAACCCATGGAAAGCCCTGGGGGAGAGCCATGGCCGCAAGGTAATCAGCAGGCAAAGTTATTACCATTATGCTGCTAATTAATTCCCAGCTCATTACGTTTCCTGTGGCTAATTTGTACTCGCCGCTGATTTGATTAAACTCATCTCTATGCTAATAAATGTGTTTTCCATTTGTTTTAGCGACTGTAGGAAGAGAGCCCGGTATTTACATATTTTGACGTTTATCAAATAAAACGCGGCGCCTGAATTAATTCTGCTCTGATTTATAAGTGGAGGGGGGAGGACGGGGAGTGAGGGGATGCTGAGGGTCAGGCGTGCGTCTCGTGTGCGCGGCAGAGTGAGCCAGGGGGCTGTGATGCTCCTCACATTTCATCCTCCCGGCCCCATCCTGCCCAGGGATGCTCCTGCAAGGCGGCCTCCACCTGCTCAGCCGCTCCCCTGCCATTTATTTCCCCTTCCCAGCTAAGTTTTGGGACGTGGGGTTTTGATTTGTAGGTACATTGCGACACCTCGTCAGGTGGATTTCTCTTTGTCTTTCAGAAATTGCTCTAAATGAAGATTAGGTTTACACTGCAGCACCTCATTATAAGCAGTGACTGTGTTTCCCAGTTCCGTTCGTCAGGACTCGCTACAGTAATATCAGACAGCTTGAATTTCTAATCAGGGGGAGGAACAGACACCTTGCCATGCACACAGATTTATTTTAGGGATGTGTTTTACTGTCTCTACCCCTGGTAACTTGCAGGGCAGAAAGCTCTGTCTGGCCCTCCAGCATCTGCCTTCTAAACCCAAGACTAACTCTTCAGGGCAGATTTTCAGCAAGTGAAACTCCACTCAAAACACTCCCCCTGTTTCCTGCAGTTAACTGCTGCAGTATCAGTCTCCTCTTCATTTGGGGTAAACCCTAACAGAAAAACACCCCGAGAGTGTAAATCAGTGTGCTTTAACATTGCCCAGGGTTTGCGAAATCCAGCCTTTCCTTTTCCTGGGAAAACTGGCAATGGTCACCAAGCACATCCCCTCTCTCCACATGTGTGTTCATATGTGTCATCTTCTGTTGGAGCATGGACAGCAGTGTCACACGGATGGAGGCCAGAGCCTCGCAGGAAGCGTGGACTGGGGAGGGCTGAGATGGGAACAAGACAGGGAAAAGGGGCTGGAAGAGGCACAGTGGCTCAGCAGGGATGCCTGAAATCCAGGGAGACCTAACCCCTCCCAGTCCTGCTCCCTGGTTTTGTCTGGAAGCTTGGCTCAGCCCCAGAGGGGTTTGTTTTCCCTCTGCATGCTCACTTCGGGCTGGATTCTCTGGTTTTTCTCCCAGGTGCTCGCAGGTCACATCAGTGGCCCCGGGGCAGCCCCCAGCTTTCTTTCCCACTCCCAGTAAAAGTTTCCCAGCAAAGAGGGGCCCCAACGACACTTCTCACTCTGGCAGTGAGACACCTTCCACCGCGCTGCTTCACCCCAGGCAATCTGAAACAGCTTCATTGCTTAAGTAACAATTAACAGCCCTGTCTTTTGGGAGCGCTTCTGGAGCGCTGCGCATCCCCTGCTCCGCAGACTGCACGCTCCTGCCGTGTAACCCGAACTGTGGGCATCCCCCAGCTCCTGCCCACCCCTCATCCTGATGCATGGAAGGGTGGTGATGGGCTGCACCGTGCTGCCAGCCCACCCCCGGCTCGGACAGAGCCGTGCTGATGTTCCCGCTCCTCTGGCACTCGCTCCAAGGCCGCACAGACCCTCTTGTGATGCTGCCCAGGATGAAGGTGTCCCGCTGTCGATGCAGCACAGCTGTGCTGCCAGAACACGGCAGGAGGTCCCTGGGCTGGTTTTAAAACAGGTCCCCAAAGAGGAGCTGGCGGAGCCCTGCCTGTCCTGGCTCTGTGCTCAGCTCCAGGCGTGCGCCCGAGTGCTGGGGGATGCCTGACCTGGAGCACCGCCTTGCCCACGCACGCAGAGTCCCAGCATCACCGGAACAACCAGCTTGGCCATGCAGTGGTGGATTGCTGGACTTTTCTCTTCCTACAAAACCTTTTAAGCCTTTGCAAAAGCGGGAAGTATTACGGACAAAAAACCCGCCTTGTTTCGCATTAACAGCCTTTGCTTTTCCTGGCGAAGGTGGGACAATAGCCACACGCTGCATGGTATCAGTGTCACAAAGAACAGAACCAAAAGGCTTCAGCTCAGGACAAATAAAAGTAACATTGATTCCTTTTTATTTTTCCCTTTTTTTTTTTTTTTTCCAGCTGGTATCAATACATTAAACAACCACGCTGGAAAAGTGAAATTGATTCAAGGCCTTCAGTGCTCCCTGCCAAAAAAGCCTCCTGCAAGGATCTATTCTGTATTGAATTACAGTCTGGAAAAGTTCAATAGGTTATTGTACAAACAGAGAGCAAAAGCCTGTCAACAATGGAGCCAAAGTGATTGTGCAGCTCCTTTGTGCTTGCCAGCCCCGCGCCCCTCACAAGCTCGGATGTTAAATCAGTTTAATTAAAATGGTGGGCTTCAAATGCCTCGCATTTTTTTAATGCATGTCCCTGTGTAAAGACATGTAGGCTGAGGTTTAAAGCTGCCTGCCTGTGCTGACAGCCCCTCCATCCCTTTCTTGGTCCTAAACTGCAGCGGATTTTTACAGCTGCGGAGCACCTTGGGCAGATGCTGGGGCTGAGTAGCATCACCAGCCCCATCTGGAGCAGCTCTGGGTTTGAGCAGCATCCTCAGACTCAGCCCCATCCAGAGCAGCTCCAGGACTGAGCAGCACCCTTAGCCTCAGCCTCAGGCTCTGGTGTGCTCCCCTTTGCAGGCTGGAGCTGTGCTTTGGGGCTCTGTGAGTGCACAGGACTTGGCTGTGAGACCCTGCAGCTCCAATGTCCTCTCCAGAGGGACTGGGTGCTCCCCAGGAAGCAGCAGGCTGAGGTCCCTGATGCTGCAGCAGCTTTGTCAGAAGTCGCACTGCAGGGTCTCCTCCTCCAAGGAGGCAGGAGACACTCGTGAGCTACATCAGGGTTTCTAAATCCCCCTCTCCATCTCTAATTAAGATTCAAATTGAGTATAGAAATCATGTGTAAGTAAGATGCTAATTATTAAAGTCATTGATCTCCCAGACAATAAAGCAGCCTCGCTTTTCTGGCCCTACCCATGTTTTGAGGCAGCTCTGAGCCCTCACCATCATAAATACCCGGGATATCTGAGACCCATATTGGAGAGGTGTGAAAATGATTGATTTTGTGGAGAGGTTAAGTCTCCATCTTGCTCTGAACAAAACTTCTACCCCAGCCCCAGACAACCCTGGCAGCGTGTCTGGCTCTCTTGATAGCTCAGCTCCCTGTAATGACCATTAAACTTTGGTCCCCCACCTCAGTGGACATCTGCTTATGCCTTGTCCATCCCGCACCAGTGCATTTATTTTCTCTTTGGAGTAAGTGGGATTTACTGCTCAGAGCATTTAATGGCTTCTTGTTCCCAAACTGGACAACTGTCGTGGTTGAATATCCTACCTAGGAGTGACAGGGGCTGGGGAAAAGGTGCTCTAAGTTTGAAAAATATGTGAAAGAATGGCTGGAAAATTACAGGGAGAGAAAATTATATGGAAAGCAGAGCACAACCAGTACAGGGCCAGGCTGGAAAGTGGGGGGCAAAGCCACAGGGCTGGGAGGATGAAGGTGGCCAGTGCTTTAGTGGCCACAGCAAGGACAGACTCACAAAAAAGAAAAGGCTTGGGCTGCAGAAGAGAGGAATGCTAGCCTGGAAACACAGAGTGCAGCACCACACTGCACCAAAACGCTGGAATTAACATCAAAGCAGTCCTGGAGCAAATGAGATTACGGTATGCATGTTAATGAGGCAGCAGCACTAATCAGCCAGGATGCCTCGCTGGGAGGGCTGCAGTGCCAACTTGTGATTTTTGTTGTCAGGCTGGACCCAGCTTCCATTTGGAGTGAAGATTTTGTTTGGTTTTAAAAGCATCAGTATTTTTGTGGGGTTTCAGGCAATCTCAGATTTGATTTGATTTCTTCAAGTAGATGTCTGGCCCTTCAGGGTACAGAGAAGAACTTGGAAATGGGATTGAAGTGGTCCCCAGGGCCAAACTGAAAACCACTCCAAAGCCAAGGAGCAGATGAAAGTTGCCCAAAATGCATTTTACTCTATTTTAAAACATCGTTATTTTTAAGCCAATCCCACCAGTTTGCAGGGCTGAGTGCACGGCTTTGCACACAAAAGGCAGTGTATTTTTGTGCCAAGCTTTCCTAAGGAACATGAAGCCATTCAAGATGTGAGGGGTCCGGTTCTGGTCACATTTGCAGTGGGCTTTTTCCCGGTGCCACAATGCTGATGTCACAGTTATACTTCCCCATTAAGCTCCAAAACTGGAGCTTTTTAATGTCAAGAGCCCTCAAAAAAAAGCACTTGCTTGGGAGATATGTGACTTCAGGCAAAAAGCTGTAAAAGGGGCAGCTCCTCCCAAGGGAGGCTTAGCTGGGCTGGGGAAAAGGACGGCGGGAAGGTGAGGGTAAGGAGGCAATCCTGAGAAAGGAAGGAAAGAATTGAGATAAGGAAAGGGAGATAAGCTGCTCACAAGAATTAAAAGGGTAGGACCCACAGCAGAGGACAGGCATGAGCCCTGTCTGACTGAAATCTGGAGTGCTCCCAGAGGCCAGGGAACAGATTCATCTTGGTCAGGGAAGCTTAGGAGCAGGGTCAGGAAAAGGGAAGCCCTTCCGGGTCTTTTCATCCGCCTCTGTAGCAAAATAACCCCTTGGGAGCCAGAGGAACGTGGAGAAAGCCACACCAGGGTATGGAAATGCTGCAGAGTGTGCTGCAAAGGTACAAACTGCTCTGAGGATCAGCCCCAGCCTTCTCAAGGTCCATCTCAAGCCCTTTTTACAGAAAATGCCATTCTGATAAACTCCTTCTACAAGGAAACCACTCTTGTTTTGATCTGTTTTTCAAACAGCCTTTCTTCTTGATTGGAGAAATTGGCTTAAATGAGTCTCTCCCTCTTCCTAAGCAAGGCTGCAATTCACTTCTGCTTCCTTCTCTTTTCACCAATAATCTCATTTGCTGAAATTGTGAATAAAACAGAATTTGAGTGTTTACAGAGCAGAACATGTTTTATGTCTGAATTTGCCATGCAAACATGTCTCTTCTGCAGGTGCCTCTGAGCAAGGCACAATGGGGGCTGCCAGAAGAGCTGATCCTCAGTGCCCAGCTCTTGTCCAGCTCTGAGAAAGCATTTCTTTTTGCTTGCTGGAGAGCAATGATGTGGCTCAGCTCACAAAAAACTTTCCTGCCTCACTGCAGAGGTGCTGAAGGAATGGGGTCCCAGAGCTGCATCTACCCAGTGCAGAGACCTGGGCAGAGCAGTGGAGGAATGGGGGAGCAACCAAATGGGCCTGAGAAGGTGCAGATGTCCCTCCCTTCTGCCACAGATTGCCATGGCTGGGAAAAGAAGCTGTTCAGTAGCACTTTCCATGCCAGGGAAATCATTAGCAAATTAATCATTTACTAATTAAGCGGCATGATAACCATGTAAAGGGAGTGTGATTACCCTCTTTTATAAGTCAGGAAACTAAAAGGCGTTTCTGATTTTGGACCAAGTTTGCCCTTCTGGCAACCCCACAGTTTTGCTCCATGGCCAAAGAAGGTTCTTTGGAGCACCCACCTCTGCACCCTGATGTGTACCTTGTCAGGATCATCACTGCCTGGTGCCTGTTCCCAGGCTCCAATTGGAAAGTGCTGGAGGCTTGGCTTGTTTCATTCCATGGTCTTTTCATGTAGAGTGGGTGTTGGAGGGTCGAAGGACCCAGGCAAGGAAATGGGGCTGCATCCTTGCTGGGCATCCCAAAGGCACATACACCCTTCACCACCTCTCCAGATGAAGACCAAAATTATCCAGAGTCAGGAGAAGTGACCATAATGAGACCCAAAGTCTGGTCTGCTTCTTTTCCCTCTTCTGATTTTATTTGGATCATGTACATGAAATTAACCCCCTGCTTTATCCCAAATGAGAGCCCCTGGCAACAGACTTGATCTGCAGCGTATTTGTATACATTTATTTTAAAAGTGAGACGGAGTGAAATTGGGCAGGCAGAGCAGTGTCAGTGCTGTTCATGAAGCCCATGGAAGTACCTTTCTCACTGTATACTGGAAACAAGTCTTCAGGATGCAGAAAGAAAATTTATAATTTAAATGCCGAATTATTGCACTGCGAGAAAGTTTGCCCTCGCTAAGATCTCTCATGCCATCCCTACCACAATGCCTTCCACTGAAGTGCTCACACACAGCAGAAAGTCCCCAGAAATAAAGCCAATATTGTCCTCCTCTCTTCACGATCTGGAGGGGTCCAGCTCACAGCGCTGACACAGCCCGGCAGCCCGAGCCCTGCGCACCTCCACCGAGCTGTCACAGGTATTTACTTTTGCTAAGTGCAGCTCATTATTATTGCCTCCCCTGGAGCTGTAGTGCAATGGAAACTCATTCCCCACGGCCTTGCCCAATAACTTTTGGAACAATATATTTTGCAGTTTTCTTTGCTTTGTGTCCTGGTTTCCTCCACTCAATCAATTGCGGGTGTCACGCGGTGAGGTGTCCTGCCTGCTGCAGAGAGAAAAGCTGGACTTTGCTGGGTGGATGTTTGCTTTGTGTTGTATACACAGAATAAAAATTAATTCGGGAGCAGCTAGGAAAATAAAAAGCCCTCTGAGATTAGGAGCACAGAGATATAATGGTCTGAAAACTAAAGCCTTGCTGACTCCAGGAAAGTAAGCAACATCTAAGGCGGCTCGTTTCCCCATCATAACTCAATACAAATAAAGAGAAGAAGGTGGATGGAAATGGAGTAAATTATTTCACTGCCTAGAGCAACAGATGAGCAAAACCAACTGAGCTGGCTTCTCCAGGCTTTCAACACTTTTGCGTGCCTTGAAAGACACCATATTCAGCCACCTGCTATTGAACTTCGTGGTGGCCGGACATCCAAATGTTACAGCAGCTGGGCACCCCAGTATGGCTTCCCAGTTTGATTTCCTCAGCAGGATTTTGTAGGGATAAGGTGGCACAAGTGGGGTGCCCAAGAGCCTCCTCATCCATTCACTGCCCCTGGGAAAATGAGGGAGCTTTATCCTTTGGGCACAACAGGAAAATGCAGTCGGAGTTGCTCGTAAGGGATTGGATTTGGGCTGTTGCTCCTTTCGGATGCCCCTGCCCACTGCCCAGTGCCTGTGCACACCTGGGACAAGCCCCACTCTTCTAAGTCAGCACGTCTCTAACGCAAACAGAAAGTGAAGGGATGCTGGAGAGCCACTGGCCTTTATGGTTTATTAAGCTCCTTGTGCAGGCATAATTTCAGACTTCGATTTTTTGGAGACTAGACCATTTCACCTCTGTGTTGCACCCCAACAAAGCCCAACGAGGCACCACCCCTCCTGCAAAGGGATGGGAGAAGCATGGGGAAAAATCCCAGCTTTGTTACTGAAAGATGCTGTGATTCTATTTTTTAAAAAAAGAATAACAGTCACATTTCTAAACAGCTCTCTATTAAACCATCCAAACATATCATCTCACTGGAGGATGTAAGAGCTGACACCAGACAAAACCATCAGATTGCTCTGAGAAAATGCACTGGCTTGTCTTGACAATTTAGGACTCTGTGGATTACCCTGTTCATATTTGCTGTTGATTTTAAGACTGAAATTTGCAGTATGAAAACAGACATGTCCAAGAAAGCATTGCTCAGCTTAAACTTAAAAGGACAGAGATGCAAGATTACAGCAGAGAGATGCAGCTCCTGGCTCTCAGCCCTTTCTTAGGAACCAGCTTTCACTTTGCCTTGGGCTTTTGGTCTATCAGCATCTAATGAAAGATGACAGTGCAGGCTCCCTTAGGGGCTAACGTGGGCAATTTCAGTTCTGGCATTTTAATTTATCTGTAACCAGCAGTTTTCAAAAGGGTAGAGCTAAAAAAGAACTTGGCTTGGTCACACACACACACAGACAAGAAAAGGGGGAGTTGTGACATAAAATGCATGAGGAGGTTTGCTTGGGTTTAACTCCTTGGGCTCCTCCAAGGCAGACACTGGAGCCCGGAGCCACGGCTGTGTCTCTTGGCACTGTGACTGGATGCTGTTAACCCTATCCACCAGGAAGCTGGTTTCCTTTAGGTGAAGTGAACTCCTCCATGGTTTATGGCTGTTGGTTTTAGTGCCGGGCACATCTACTATATTCCTGACAGTTAAGGTCTCGACTTTTCCCGTTTATTAATCCCCAAAGTTGCATTCAGGCACCGTAATGGTAAAAGGTTAGCTTAGGATCAGTAGCAGCCATAAATCCAGAATTAAAGGCTGTGGATTAGTTTCCAAGTCACCCCGTGGTGCCTGGGTGCCGCTGCCGTGGGCACGAGCACTCGCACACTCACTCCATGTGTGCAGCCAGGGATGAGAGCAGAGGAGCAGCTCAGCCCCCAGCCCGCACTTCCCATGGCATTTTCCTTTCCTGAGCTCCCACGTGCCTGGCTGTGCAGAGCTGAGGGCTGTCGTGGCAAGCTCGGTGCTGACGCAGCCGGGGCTGCTGAGTGCGCCTGGCACCGCTTCACATCCGACCCTCATCAGGAGCTTTTGACTCCACCATTTATTTGTTCCCTGGCATGCTCCACACGCCCTCCAGGCACCTGGCGGACCTCCGGGCACCCGGTACCATCAGCGAGCTCTTGAAGGATGGATCCAACCCAGCCCCTCTCTGACCTGCTCTGAGGCTGCAAAAACTTCACTCGGGATCAAACGGGTTAAATCTTTTATTTATTTAATTATTTATTTTACTTCTTTCTTTCCAGGGAAGAATTTCACTTTGCCTTTTCTTTTTCTTTTTTCCTCCTCCCTGCTGCCTCCAGAGGACCAGGCGATTCCAGGCACAACTCTGGCAGATGGTTTTGGTGATGGAAAGCACAAGGGGATCGCTCCCAGGAGCTGCTCAGGCAGTTAAGTCAAAAACGAACTGATGCATGCAGCGTGCCACGCCCCGGCCTGGACAGCTCCCAGTGCTCCCCTCAGTACAGGCAGCCTGTGCTGGCCCCGTTTATATACCCAGCGTTCTCTGTGCCTGATCCAAAACCCGCTGGAATTGGGGAGCAGCCCTTTCCTGAGCTCCCTGAGCCAGCTGGAGCCAGAGCAAACAGCGTGTGAACCCCAGTTCAGCCAGCCCTTTGTGATCCTGCCCACTGCAGCATCACCCTGATGTCCCAGCACACGCTGGGCAATGCAAACCTGATCGTGCCAGAGACCAGATTATTTCTTTTTAATGTTTACAGATTCTAATGTAAAACCTTCACCTTATGCCCATGGCAAATATTGCCAAAGTTATGGAGTCAGAAAAGCAAATCCATATTTTGTCAATATTAGCCCGATAAACAAAATTTGAGAATTAAATGCATTCTGTGCTTAGCAAATTGAAATTAATTTCTGATACGTGAGAATTGGCTTTCTTAACAACATTTCCCTTGTTTTAGTGAGATAATCTAGAGCTGTATTAGGAAATACGAACACTTTTCAGAAGAACTATACATAATTTATAGAGAAGCAGGTCTGAATTAGCTATAGCATTGCCCTGAGCTTTCCTACAGTCCATAGGTCTGGATCTCAGCTGTGCTCATGGATCTGCTCCCTCTCTTTGATGAAACCCTCTCCCAGAAACAGTTAAACACAAGAAACCAGAAATGATCCATAAATTAGGTCTGGCTATAGGTTCAAAATCATAAGTTATGGCCTATTGACCTCATACTCTGAGGGGAAATCAGAAGCATTTTTCTAAAGAGCCACCACTGGAGGAAGGGAGGTTTAATATATGGCACAGCAGAGCCCTGCTGCAAATAAATACAGCACTGCATAATTGCAGGGAAAATCAATAAATACCATGGTGGTTAAAAAAAAGATATGCATATTGAGGGTTCAGGTTTGTGTGTGTGTGAATGGTTGTTTCCCCAGAAGCAGAGGATGATTTTTTCCTGCATTAAAGCCTCTAAAAACAACAAAGGCAACAGCTCCTGTGCTGCCCCTTTTGCAGGGAGCAAGTTTCAGCTATTGTCTCCCTCGGAGCAGCTCTGTGGAGTCGTCATTATTACCATAATTAATAAGTGCAGTTTGCTCATTTGAAAAATTCCGGCGACATTTGCCGCTCAGGCATCGCGTCAGCGCGAGACACAAAAAATCGCTGTGACAACTGTTCTGCAAGTTCAGGTTTTATTGACGAGCACCACAAAGAGATGAAGCCCAGAGCAAGTCCCTTTTCACTTTAATATTTAAACCTCTTTTAAGAGGACGTCAATATTAACTCCCGTAATTGATGCTGACAGGTGACTGCCTGGCTGTAAAAAAGGCAAGCGATAGAATTTAAAAAAACCTTAATAATAACAAACAGGGCTTGCTGGTCAGTGCAGTGAAGGATGCTAGGATGAGGGGATGAAGTCTCCTGCATCCCTGATGCATTAAAGGGGATCTGGTGATTCAACCAGGAATGGGTGGGATCCTCTGGGCTCGGCTGATTTTGTTCCCCCAGGTGAATCCCCGGATCTCCTGGATGAGAAACCCATCCTTGCTCAGCCTCCAGACCAGCCAATGCTTTTAATAAATAAATACCAATTGCAGCTAGTTAACCTCAGGATTTCCAGCATTAAAGAGATTTCCCACAGGAGCCAGAGAGCACTAGAGGAATGGATAAATGCAAAGTTCATGGGGAAGAGGACACAGCCCTTTGCAAATCCCAGTGTGAGGGGAAAATACCCAGAAAGTGCTATGAGCCAGGCTCCAAAAATAGTTATTTACTGGACTAAACTTTCTGATTTTCATTGATCTTATTCTTACAAATGAGTGCATTTTTTCTGTTTAAAATTTGGGTTAAAAGTAGTTAGAATTTGGAACACTGTGAAACCGAGTTTTAATGTAAAGTGCTTGATGACCTGAGTATTGTTTTTTGTCTTTGCTCCATCTACAATCCAGCCAGAAGGAATTGCAAAGTACGTCAATCTCTTCATTTATTTAAATGGAGACATAGTTTTGCTGGCTTTGCGTTCTACTAAGATGCAGATTATAGCATAAACCCAAAACTAGAATGATAACGTTGTTATTAAAGTGGATAAAAGTATTTTGAATTTTTACTTTTTCTTAACTTTTTGAAACTGAAGGCAGGGAAAGCACTAAAATGTCTTGTGCACATTAAGAAAAATGTTCACTACAGGGAAAAATATTTCATTAATAGAAAATTGGGATATCTAAAAGGAGAGGCTTAAGAAAACAATTATTGGTGACAATATTGGCTGCATAGACAGAAACTTTTCTGAATAGACCCACAGCACTCCAGTGAAGATGTTTCAGGTACTTTCACATTCTCCTTCATTCATCCTCAAACTAAAACCAGCAAAATTCCTTCCCAGCACCCCTCTCCCAGCAAACAGCTCCTGCTCCATAGATATTTAACCAGGATATCCCAGCCAGCCCTTTTCTTAATATCCTTTATGTTTTTCCTGTGTGCTCTGGGGTTCTCCAGGCAGTTTTTCCTGCTTGCAGAGGAAGATGCACAGCAGAAGATTTGGGATTAAAGAGACAATAAAATGTCCCAACCGCTGCCGTGCGGCGGAGAACAGGGCACGGATTTAGTGCTAACAACAGAAAACAGGAGAGCTTTGTAGCAATTAAAGCGGAGCAAAACCCACCAAATGCTGGAGAAAATACAGTGGGGGGAAACCACTGTGGTCTTACGAGTCTAAAAACAAAAATCAATATTCTTATTGTTCCCTGCAAGAGTCTCACAAGGAGGGAAGAGCTGTGCCCAAGACTCTGTCTGGCTGCAAAATAAAAGATTAGCAGTTAGATCCTTATCAAAAATGGGACTGGGAAGCTTTTGTTTAAAAGGCCCACTTGAACCAAAGCTCTCCTGGCTGACTGCTGCTGTTAGGATTTGAAACTGCTGCTATTCTATATATAGTATTGAAAAGAGATATGACTGCTGACATGAGCTAGCTGGCAGCAAATAAGCGTGCTTTAAATAATTATATTAATTTCTACAACAAGTAATGCTAAGTTAAAGCTGTATTTGTGTGCCGATATGTGTGTGTGTGTGTGTGTGTGTGCACACGTGTGTTAGGTTTCACACCGAGGAAAGAGGCTGCTGGTGAAAATTTGGTGATAAATGCCTCAGCTTCCTCTTAGAGTTTTTCTTTTCCATCTTAGCATCACAAAAAAAGTCTCCTCTGTATTGTACACTGCTGCTCTGTACAGTAATGCCTTTGTACCACTATGGCTCTTACTTAAGCACCTCACCACAGTAATTATTTTATACATTAACTATACTCCCTGATGGTTACTCTATTATCTTTCTCTTTTTCCAAAATGGTGCTTGCAGATATTAGCAGCTTGATTACTTGTTTTATTAACAATTTCAACACTGTGTCAGGGTTGATTTGGGAAGTGGGGTGGTGTTGGTGATGGTGAGGTTGACTTCCTGTGATGCCTTGGTGCTTCAGAGCAGCTCCGAAGCCTCGAGGAGATCCACTTTCAATCCGAGTTGCACGTTGACAGTCCATAGGATGGAGACCCTTGGCTGCAGAGAAACATTTGCATTCAGCTGCCATCACGGCCAGCGCTGGGCAAAAGTGATTTGTGAAAAACAGGCGTGGAAATGATGGATTAGAAAAGGGAGAGGGATGCACCAAACCGCTGTGAGGCAGCACCACGGCTCCTGTAAGCACTGTGCGTGTGTGTGTGTGTGTGTGCGAGCACATGCAATAACGAGGGAGCTCAGGAAGGCAGCACCAAATTCGAGATGTCTGCAC
The DNA here is from genome assembly GCA_013399875.1 of Gymnorhina tibicen. NCBI lineage: Eukaryota > Metazoa > Chordata > Aves > Passeriformes > Artamidae > Gymnorhina > Gymnorhina tibicen. The sequence continues at coordinate 537,856 of VXAZ01002748.1, read as the reverse complement.
ACCAGTGTCTTTTAGACATGAGCCAATTCCAGTGGGAAGTGGAAGGGATCAGGCCCTGGAAGGGGCAGGCGAGGTTTCTGCAGCACAAAGCACTCCCCTGCCTTTGCTCATGCGTCACTTCTGTCACCAAAAGGAAAATCAGAGTCTGATGCCAGTTATTAAATATCTTCATTATAAGGGCATTCCTTCCAGCTGACTTTCAATTTTGTTGTATCTAGGGGCCCTGTGTTAATAACTGCATGCTAAGGACAAGTGTTCTTAAAAAACACTGACTATTGAAATCCTTATAAATAATATGCAGCTTCCTGCCTCTGATTGATAGATATATTGTACAGCCGAGCCACCATAAAGGCAATAAATACATGTACTGTTAAGGGTCATGAGTCTCAAAATTAAATCGAATGCAGAAATTGAGTCTTGACAGAATCTGAAGGGATAATGTCTTAGCTTCTCCAATTACGCAGTTCAACATTTGGATAAATCATATGAAAGTAAGTATTTAGCCTCATTTTTCATAATCACTATTAATGAGAACAAAATGGGAGCTGAGGGCAGAGGGAGAGAGTTCTGACAAGATAAATAGCATATGGGGTGTGTTGTCAGCCACAGAAAATCAAGGCTGTTTAAACCCCCTAAACAGCAGGAAGGAAAAATGCAGGGGGAAAAAAACCTAGAAAGAATAGTGGTCATGTGTTATTATCAGCGACACTCTCCGTGTCACGACTTTTGAGATCTGCCTTCCCAAACAGCACTTAGGGCACAGAAGTATCATCTAGAGCTCCCCAGGATGGTGTGAGTGACTGATACCCAGAGCACACCATTTAAATATTGCCTGTTGGCACTCTGCAAGCAGCACTGAAAACACCACTAAAAAAAATTCATTAAAAAACCCACAGATTTTGCCCCCTGACTGGTCCCTGTGGGTGCAGGACAGGTGGCTGTGTATACCTTCAGTGGCCACCTCTTTGTGTCAGGGCAATAAAACCAGGAGAAACAGCTTTGCTTGCACAGGGTTTTTCTCTGGTTTTCATGCCAGGACACGCGCAGGATGTGCACGGCTTAAAGCAAGGAGGGGAAGGTATAAATTCCATAGTCATTTTCTATCATCTTGTCTGTCTTTCCTGCTTTTCAAGTTGAAATCACTTTAAGCATCTGCGGCAAAATTATTCTTAGAGAGTCTCTCATTAAATTAGATGTCTCTGAATTGAATTCATTTCCACTCCATTTTGTCAGCTGCTAACACAGTGAGAGCCAGATCCTGCTCAAATTGGCTTTGAGGTTTGGTCCCTCTTTTTTTTTTTTGGAGGGGGGGAGGGAGAAGAAACTGGGGCTTCACACTTGTGCTGAGTTTTTCCCCATCCTGAATTCCTGCCCTGCATTTTGGATTCTTAGGGAGCATCCTTTGCTCTCGCTCAGATGCTGCCAGTGGCTGAACCCTGATGTTACAAATCCTAATGACTCACTAGGAACCAAATTATATCAGAGTATTCCTACAATACAAAGTACAAGGCCACCTTTTGTCACTGAATTAGAGCTACAATATCCCCACGAAAGTCCCCAGCAGTCTGTGCTCTGAGCCACACACACGCATTCTGTGCTGCTCCGAAAATGAGCGCTATGCTCTAAACCTCTGCTTTCAGCCATAAATATCCCAGCAATCCAGGGGCAAAGGGACCGTTTCGATATCTCATGCAACATTAGCAGCTCACAGATTAAGCACGTGGGGCCTGGGAGATTATCTCCTTGAATCAATACAAGGCAGGGAAGCAAACAAACAGCTGGCCGGGTTCCCCAAAATAAAAGCGTTTGATTGTGGCAAGCTTCAAAGCAACTGGTTGACACGAAATAGGTTGGGTGCCCTCCCCTGCTGTGCCCGAGGAGCAGAGGGTAGCAGGGAAATAAATAAACATCTAAAAATTACTGCTTACTCCTCCCCCTGCCGCCAAACCACCTCCCAGAGAAAAGCAGGGAAGCAAGGAAAAGCGCCCCAGAACATATGGCGGAATCAAGCACAGGATCCCCGTAGGTTTGGGTTGTACAAGTAAATATTAATCTGGGGGGGATACTGGGGGCTGAGATCAAAAGAGCTGCTCCCGTTTCTATAGGGAAAAGGAGCGCTTTGATGTCACGGCGTCTTCCCTGCGCCACCTAATGAACTGAAATTGTGACACAGTGACATCCTGCAAGGTTTGAAAGCACTCAGCACAATGACACATCTTCGGGGCTTGCTGCTCTCTTTTTCCGGCAGCCTCCTGTGCCAGGGGGAAGGGTTCTGCTGGTGATGGTGGAATAGAGGTGGAGGCGACAGAGAGGGCTTTGGGGAGTGAGAGGTGAGGGCTTCTCCCTCGGCTGCACACGGGGAGAGCTAAAGGGACTCGCTCCAGGCCATGCCTGACAGGGAAGTGTGGGGTAGGGATGCAAATAGAGGGAGGCAGCTTGGCAGAAAGTGAGCGAGCCCAAAGCCCCCCACCATCCAAGGTTGGCAGGACCAGAGTCATCCTCACCCCACACTTTGTGCCTTCCGTCCTACAGCACCCTCAGGGGATGATGGACATGATAAGAGTCTCAGGAAAATGCAGAATCAGAGGAAGGATGAGCTCCTTGCCCAAGTGCCAGGGAGGCAGAACCTCCTCTTGTTCAGTTCAGGCCAAGAAAATACCCAGCAGGTAGAAAAAACAACCTCACACAGGCTTTGAGCCTGGGCTTGGTCAAACAAAGGCCCCGAATATTCCACCCAGGCTCCCAAGAGAAAACCACTGGGACAAAAACCTGTGCCCCCACCCCAAGGGGGGCAGGAGAGAGCAGGGAATACCCTGCATGGGATAGGCACAGCTGCCCAAACCCCCATTCTGGATGTCACGTGCTCTGGGGAGGAAACCAGAGAGAATGAAAATAAAATAAATCCTGATAAACTGTGCAGTGAAACTCTCAGGGCAGGCAGGGAGGGAGGAAAGATGTGGAAGTGGGAAAAGAGATGGTTTTTGCTAAGAAGGATGACTTTGGGTGATTCTGGGTGGATCTCCTCCACTGGGAGGTGGTTGGCCTGCCATTGCCTGTGGAGTGTGGGGTGGTTTATTGGTCTTTACTGGGAGCACCTCCTTACCTAACCCGTGGCTCCCGGCAAGGGCACAGATCCCAGCACACCCTGGGCAACAACACCAGTCAGGGCTGCCCACAGCGCTCAGCCAGCACAGGGTTAAATGCAGTTAATCCCAGGGATTTACTCCGGATTAACCCGGGGAATTGAGAGCAGCATTTGGCCCCGTGTAAAAGGGTCGGGCCAGGATTTCAAGTGCAGAGGAAACCCAAGAGCATCACCCGCTCAGGGAGTCACAGAGCCGGGTAAGAGAGTTGCTGAGGCAAGTTAGGAAATGTAATAGAGCAAGAGCTGCTGAACCAGGCAGGGGACTGAAACTTTATTCACTCATCTGCTTTACTTATTTCATAGCGAGGAAATCCATCTATTCCTTGGACTTGTTTGTGCTGTGAAAGCTCTGTGTTGCCACGAGGCAAAAAAGTGGTTAGAGAGAATCAAAGGGGTGATGCTGAGCTGCAACCTGCCTTGAAATGCTGCACCCACAAAGGGAGAATAAAAGCAGGAATTAGGGAAAGGAGCTCCATGGCTTTTCTGAAGCCAAAGTGTGGTCTGATCGCTCTTCACCGAGACTCTGGGATTAGGAAGGCATTAATGGGAAAGACAGTTTGATGGGTTTTAGCGAAGTATCCTGGCACTGTGACATCCCCTTTCCAAAAAATACCATATTTGGGTGTGTGCACATGGAAATCCATGTAGAGACACACCCACAGGCACGGCAGGGAAGCCTGTAGGGACTCTGGGTGTCACTGGAACAGCGTGAGCACGGCACTGAGCTGCCCCAGGGAGGGGCACAGAAATGCACCGGCGTGATTTCATCAGCTCAGAGGTACACAGAGGAGTTTGCAACAGCGCTCAGGCATCCTGAGACCCCTCTGCCCCCTGAATCAGAGGGGAAAGGCAGGATGGCTCCCAGCACACATCCACCCCTGTGGGAAATGGATTCTGGAGCAAGGGAAAGGGTCAATCACATGGAGCTTCTTTTATAGGAAAAACTGTACAGAACAGACTGGGGCTGGATGCAGCTCCCAGATGATGCGTGTAGAAATATTCAATAATAATTATAATAATAATAATAACAACAATAATAATTCAGTGGGGAAAGGCTCATCTTGAGCAAATTAAAGCAACCTTGGTGTAGCCTCGGGGTGAGTGGCTCCACACAAAATCACGTCGTGGTGCTGTGGTGGCCAGGACGATGTCAGCACCCATGGGCGGCCCCAAGGGCCACCCATCACCCTCCTGCGCCCCTGTGCAGGGAAAGCACCAAGATGGGAAGTGATAAATAACCTGTGTCTCATGGAGGGATGTTTCTGGGTGTGAATTAGAGCCTCACCAGCCTCCAGCAAGATGCCCCTTCCACAGCACGGCAGCTCTGATCCAGGTTTCCCTTCAGAAATGCCATTCTCCAAATCCCACTCAGACTCAGCTAAGCTGCATTTCATTATTTTTTTTTCCCCAAATCAGCCTTATGCAGATTCCACCCTCTCCACTGATTAACTCCTGCAGCACCAGGACACAGAAAATATCTTTAAGGGCTTCAGGAGGTTTTTGGTTGTGGGAATCCTAAAATTTTGAGACATGATGCAGCACCTTAGTGAGACTGTCTGGCAATTTGATTTTTAAAAATTGGCACAGAGGTCTGGGTGCCTTATCAGCCATTTTCCTCATGTTTCTGGTATCACAAGACTTCTTTGCTTTAAAGAAGTGCTGTTTGTAGAGCATTAAGGGTGTTGTACCAGTCTGCATTAAGAATGTAGATGTTTACTGGACTTTCCCTTAGCTCATAGTTGTATTTCACTAACAAAGTGTGAGTTAACCACCATCCAATTTACCCCGGAGTATCTTTGAGTAACTCACAGTAATTTCATATTTGATTTGTGCTGACAGCAGATGTGGCCATTCCCTTAGCTGGGCAGAGGGACAGAGCAGGGGGACACTAATCTTTCTGTGAGCTTCCCATGATGGATACCTCTGTGCCTGAATCAAGGCAGTGATGCTTGAACTAAAAGTTCAAAACTAGGAAGGAAGAGGAAGTTCAGAAATTATGAGAAGCAGGTTGCATCATCAGATCCTGCCAAGTCAGTGACTCAGGATAGTTTTAGAAATCCTGAACACGATTTGGGCATCCTGCTAGGGATATGAGTCCTGAATGGGAATTGTGTTCATAACCCCTGTTTTGCTGCATGGGTAACACGGGAAAACGCAGTCAGCCAACCCCAAATGATGGTCCTTCCACTGCTGTGACCACGGCGTGCAGAGCCACGGGGCTGATCCCGACGTGGGACAGAGCAACCCCCTGCCCCGGCGTGACACGAGTGGGATGTGGGTGCAAATGGAGCTGGCAGGAGCCGGCAGAGCGATTACGGCGCAGGGCAGCTGGGAGAGATGCTGGGTGCTGGTGGCGGGGGGGTACATCTCGGGCATTGAAACAGGGTGTGCTGCACCGTGCCTGCACCCATCCCAGGCCCATCCCATCTCTATCCCGCACCCATCCCAGACCTATCTCATCCCTATCCAGCACCCATCCCATCCCCATCCCATTCCTATCCCGCACCCATCCCAGACCTATCCCATCCCTATCCTGCTGCCATCCCGTTCCTATCCCGCACCCACCGAATCCCTATCCCGCCACCATCCCGCCCCCATCCTGTCCCCATCCCGCCGCTAC
>VXAZ01002748.1:498881-532055 GCA_013399875.1 Gymnorhina tibicen | reverse complement strand
ACCCGGGGGCACCGGGGGGACCGGGGGGTCCCATCCCGGCTCCGCGGGGCCGCGGCACAGCCGCCGGGGCAGTCCCGAGCGAGCAGCGCCGGGGCGGGCGGGCAGCGGCATCCTCGTCCCCGGTCCGGCTCCGCGTTACTCGGGAAGCGGCCGGGGCGCGGAGCAGATTTCCATTCTGTGTTGGGTATTACCTTAACAACGGGTCGGGACAGGGGCAGTGCCGGCAGGCACGGAAACAACCCCGCTTCCGAACATCCCCTCTTCCAAACATCCCCTGCTTCCAAATATCCCCGCTCCCAAGATCACCGCCTCCAAATATCCCTGCTTCCAAATGCCATCGTCGCTCCCACGTGCTCTACTCGCAGCTGCTGCTCCCCGCCACCCTCCCCGTGCGGTTTTTCCAAGCCCCCCAAATGCCCAGCCCGGGATTCCCCCTCTTGCCGTGTCCTGCTCCCACCCGGAGCGTGGGAAGCGCGGTGGGAATTGGCCCGCGTGCTCCGGCGAGCGCTGGCCCGAGCCCTCGCCCGAGGCGAGGTGCCCGCCACCGGCAGCCCCCTCCCCGCTGCCTGATTAGGATTCGCCCCGCATGCAGGCGGAGGAGGGCTGAGCATCCCGGCGCGGGCCCGCCCCAAATTGCAGCCCGTGGCTGCGCTGCAGCGGCCATCTGGGTGGGGAACAACAGGCCGGGCACTGCCAGCGCCTCGGCCGCCGGCTCAGGAGGGAGATGGCAGAAATGCCGGGCAGAAGGAATGGGGTTGGGATGCGCGGGATGGGAGCGGTGGTCCCACTGAGGCCACAGCCCCGTGCTGCGGATCCCGACTCCGCAAGAGCAGGTTCCTGCCCGGAGAAGGTTCCCTGCTCCCGTCTCTCACCGCACAGAAGCATTACGGTTTGCAAGGATTTCCCCCTCATAAATTAGTATCTTCCAGCTGTTTCCTTCCACATAAAATCTCTTCTATTTCTTCTCTTATTGCTTTATATAAACAAACATGAGAGCGGCTCGTTCTAAATAAAGTTATTTGTCTAAGTAAATTAATATATCATATTCTCTCCTGAAATATAGAGAGCTATTTGTCTCCAGAGAAATCATGTTGAGTGACATAGTATAACCCTATTCATTTGCATATGCAGATATGTCTAATTATTCAACTTGCAATTAAAGGCTTGTGTGTCAGCAAATGAGACTAATTAGAATCATAGAATCATGGAATCGTTTAGGTTGGGAAAGCCCTCTAAGATCATCGAGTCCAACCGTTCCCGCAGCACTGCCAAGCCCACCACTAACCCATGTCCCCAGGTGCCACATCCACATGGCTTTTAAACCCCCCAGGGATGGGGACCCCACCAGTGCCCAGGACAGCCTGTGCCAGTGCTGGACAACCCTTCCAGTGAAGAAATGTTCCTTAATAACCAATCTAAACCTACCCTGGTGCATCTTGAGGTCATTTCTACTTGTCCTGTTGCTTTTCACAAATCCCAGAAGTGTTTGAATTAGAAGCAAAACTATTTGTATCTGGAGACTGCTGAAACAAGACTTTTTGGCCTTTTCTTCAAAAATTCCAGCTAGATTTGTTAGATTATGGTTGGGAAGCAATCCTCAAGTTGTTCATCCTCAAGTTATTCACAGAACAATATAAATAACATTTATCATGGTCACTCGGGACAATGTTTTCACAGTATGCACTTTGCAAACCAAAATAAATGCATTTTCAGGTACCAAGTTCATTTTCAAAGCTGTATTAGTTCTGGTGGAGCCACAGACAATTTTTCATGGGTATAATGCAGAGTAAATGCAGAAATTACATTTAAGAAAAGTAAAAATGATCACATTTTGATAATTTTCAAGCCAATACCTCAGGTAGACATGTCAGCCAGGTTTCACAATACAGGAACACAAACCACATCTCTCCCATTTCTGATGACTACCTTCCAATGAGAAAAATTATTCTCTTTATGTGCCTTGTCTTGATTTGAAAATAAAATGGGATTTAAAATGAAAGAAAGGGAAATGAAACAGTATCATCATTGCAAAACGGTGGTGTGTTCTGTTGTTTTTCTTTCGGTGAAAGGAAAAGGAGAAGAAAGAAAATTAATTTCTAGTTAATCCAAATATCTTGGAAATTGTTATATTTATCTGTTGGATGAAGAGGGAAACAGTAAAGGGGAAAACCATCTCAATGCAGAAGCACCTTGCTGAAAACATGTTTTATAATCATCATTCTGCCTTTTCTATCTGTTCTGACATTTCAAGGGTGAAAAAGCACCAGCACAAAATTGTAGGAGCACTTGATGGCTCCACAGATCTGGGTGTGAGAAGTTGGGCTCTTCAGCTTTTCAGGAGACCCAAGATTCCTGTCAGGACCCCAGATAAGAGCTGCATTTTCACAGCAACTCAAACTCATTTGCTCTGCCCGTGATGCTTATGGCATCTTTCAGAGTCCAGCGGCTCTGGGCACTTGGGGGCTCAGAATGTCCTCTTTGTTCTGTTTCTGTATCACCCGGCTTAGTGGGATCTCATCCATCACTGGGGCTCTTAGTGCTTTTGCAGCAATAGCTGGCCTTTTCCCTCTTTAGCACATTGACTGGGAATTGAAATGATCAGGCCACAAACGGGGCTGTTGGTCCTGCCCTGGCTCCTGTTGCCTCCTGCATCGTGCATCTGGCTGGATCACAGGGGGCTTAAATCACTTTTAGCGTCTAGGGATCACTGGCAGGAGTAAATAAGTATTATATAACCTTCCCCAAAAAGCATAACAAAATAATAACGGGGAAATGAGGTTAAGTGAAACCATTTCAATAATGCTATAGGCCTGCTTTCAATCAATGAGCGCTGGGAAATTCAGTGTCTTCAGAGGCTGTGATTTCATTTGAGCTCCCTCCGCTGCTGAACTTCTCTTCACAAAGCAATGAGTTAAAGACTTAGCAGCAGATTCATAATACATCTAAAATGTACTTTTTGTGTTTAATATTCACTGGAATGGTTGACTTTGCTGGGTTTGGTTATCGAGAGGAATAATAGTTTTCAGTTTCATTGAAGCATAAGATGTAATTCCATTATCTTTTTTTCTTTTTTTTTTTTTTTGATAAAATAATCTGGAAGAAGTAGAGCAAAATGGGAGAAGAAATGATTCTACAGACACTGTTAATTATGTATCCATCATATAAAATAGCAATAATAGCATAATAATTTTTCATTAAATAGGGCACAGGAATATTTGCAATCTCATACTGTCAAGTAAGAAATGGCTTTAAAAAAACCCCACTTATTCTATTTCAATAATGCTAACTAATTTTGGAGCAATTAATACTAAATTTAGGTACCTTCTAAGTAGGAATTTGACAATGTGATGATTTATGCTTTGCTCTATACACATTAAGCCCAAATTCAGTCCCTTTAACTTCACAGGCTTAAAAGTTAGGCACTTGCTCTGAATTAGGCACCTGAACCAGCAATATGGGTCAGGGACAGGGACCTTGGACTTGGCCTTTGCCACCAACCTGCTCTGTTTTCCAGCCCCTATCAGGCTGCAGAACAATTGCATCACCGTATTTTAAATGAACAGAATTGAAAGAGGTGCCACCCTATTCTCCCTGCAGGGAGCATCTGTTGAGCATTGATCTTAATTTCAGGTGGTTCGGGGTGGAAATGAACTGACTCCGAGAAACTGCCAGTATTTCATCTGGAATGCAAAGCTCCTGGCGCCTGGTAAAGTGTTGAGAGGGCAGGTTCAGAGAGCAGCATGGTGGAACATTTCCTTTGGTCTGCCTTTCCTGTTTCTGTGGAATACAACAATTTTTGAAGATGCTCTCAGTTACAAAAACTCGCTGATGAACTGGGTAAATCTGAGGCACCTCAGTTTTTTCCTCTGTGAGTTTATCCCACGTGTCTGTCAAGGAATGCCATGCTCCATGGAATGGGAAAATCCCTTCGCAGGCACAGAGGGTTTTTTCACTCAGACAAAACCCAGCAGTTCTCATTCAAACAAAACTCAGCAAAGCAGGCCTGTTCTGCAAAACACAGAACAAGGTTTGGTCCTTGCAGAGGTCCAGCATTAGAAAGGGAAATGATTGCTGGTGGAAAACACAGACCATTTGATCTAAAGAGCATGAGAAGGAGGAAAGAAGCTGCTGCTGCTACTGCTGCAGCTTTAAATTAAAATGCTGCATCAGCCAGTCCCTGAGGACTTGATAGAAATCTAATTAGTCAGACAATCTGGCACCAAATGTCCTAATTTCCCCAATCCATGTGGGATTTGTGTATTCTCTTATTCACTGCAGTTCTAAATTTCAACCTGAGCCTTTCTAACCCCTCTCTTTTTTCAGCGCAGACATGGGACTCCAGAGAAGGTGATCCCTATCAAAACCTAATTGTTTTTCATAAACCTTTAATTAATTAGACTCAGGCTCATGAAAGACACTTAAAATATTAACAGTTTGTTTAGAGACAAGTGCTGGATGAGGATTGCTGCAGCCTCGTGTTTCCGGGAGAAACCCAAATGTAATTAATGTGGGTGGGCACAGGCTCCGTGTGGGGTCCTGAACTGGGAGTCCTCCCCAAAACCCCACCAGGAGCAGCACGAGGAGCATGGGCTGGGCCATGGCCAGGAGGATGGAGGCAATGTGGGCCCTCTGCAGCCAAGGGCTAAGGGCAGGAGCAGCCCCGGGGTGGTGGATTTTAAGAAAAGCTCTGGAAAGGTCCCAGAGTCCCCCCCAGGGTGGCTGTAGACGGCACACTGAGGACAGCAGGCTCGGGAAGCAATTAACCCTGTCCTGGGGGACCATGAGCTTCTGGAGCAAGGTGCTGAGCACCTCTGAATCCCCCTGGCACCCTTGGAGAGTGAGGATCCTGGCTCACACAGGACTAAGCCATTCGGGAGTAACAGATTTGATTTTTTTTTCCTTTATTTTTTTCCTCCAGAGCGGCTATGACCTGTCATGTCAAAGCTTTTTATTAAAGTCTCTTAATCCCCAGATTATCACCACAATAGTTTCACAGGCCCATTCCAGATAAGGCAGGCCCCATTGTGGAGATGCACATTGGAGGAGTTTTAATCTGCAAATTATTGGCATGCAAGACCATGAGGGGCTGCTTTGCTGTGTTGCCCGTTGCGTCAAGGGGAATTGAATATTTATAAAGACGACTTCAAATGGGCCATGCACTGTATTCCTCCCACATATGTGCAATCCCCATGTGGCAGAGGGGCCCTGCTGAAAGAAAAAAAACCTGCCGTGCCACCACGGCACACATGTGGAAGCCGTGCAGGCTGCGTGGAGAGGGGGTGAGCAGGGCCAGGGGGAAGGGGCTGGTCCCCTCCTCCAAACACCCCATTTCAGCCACAGAGGATGCATGATTTGATTTTTAAGAGAGAAATGATGAAAGTGGAAAGGCAGAGTTGATGATGGAAACTCCATTTCTTTCTTGAGTGCCGGGGGAGGACAGCAAACAGATAAAGTCCCTGATAGGGATCCTTCGCTGACACAAAATATGCCATGTGGAGCGAAGGCTTATGCTGTATACAAAACTAATTAGCAGTTACCTTCTAGATTAAAGAACAACTCAAGCATCTGTTTCCCTGAAGCATTTTTAAAAAAAGACATGGCCCTCTTTAAAATAGCCTGACAGATTTTAAAGTGTCACCTCTTGGGTCTGGGGGCTCCCAGGGGAGGTGCTGGGGAGCCCAGGAGGGACCATCCCCTCTGCGGGGTGTTCCCAGGCTGTCAGTGAGCTGCAGGGCAAAGCAGCAGGTCCCTCTCTTTTCCCTGGAGGTGTTTGTACACACACCTTGCTGCATCTCCTTGTGAGAGGCACCAAACAAAACATTAATGTGGAAATTCTGTATAAACAGGAACTGATTGGGAGCATCACAGGAACTGATTGGGAGCGGGGTGGGCTCAATAAAAAAGGGAGCAAAGCCCCTGGCACTGAGCTGAACCTCCCCAGCTGCATGAGGGAGGCAGGTTTAGAGATACAGACATATCTACATGTCTGCATTCTGCGGGATGAGCAGCTCCTTCAGGTCTCCCAGCAAAGGTGCTGCTGCACAAGGCCAAATCCGGGTTACCACTCATAAAGTTCCTCCTCCTGAGACCCCAGCTCCGGGTCAGGCTGCAGCATCCATCAGGACAGCTCAGCCTCAGCCCTCAGCAGCAATCTGAGACCTCCTCTGTCAGCAGATGGGGCTGGGGATAGCCCAGGACAGGGTCTGGCTCTCCCTGTGTTATCTCCTGATGCTCCCCAGGCGAGGATGTCACTGGGATGTCACTGGGATGTCACTGGTCACAGATCTGGCTCAGGATCTGCAGGCTTGGACTGAGCCCTGGCTCTGCCACAGCCTTCCCTTATGACCTTGGACCAGCTGCTTAGGTTTCCTCCATACCTGTTTCCCATCTGTTAGGAAATGGCTGGGTATGTTAAAGGGTTCCTGGGAAGATAAGTAAACTGTGAGGCCATTATTGGCTATTACACTGATAGGGCCCAAATGTTCCTATTTTCTGTAACAGCTCAAGAACTTAAGCAGGCACTAAAAGGCTCTGGGAAAATAAAGCTTTGCCTTTCTGGGGTGCTCTCTCAAAGGAGGGTGGCGTGTCCTCCTCTAGAGCCAGCTCTTCATGCATTTTATGAAATTGCAATGCCCTTATTTTCCCTAACAGCCTTCCTTCCAGCCCGTGAAATGGCTTTTGGCTCATGGACACCTTCCAATGTGCTCAGTGTTACCTGCAATGCCTGTGTTAATCATAATGTGCAGGTGCCAGAGCCTCCAAAGGGGAGGAGAAGGGAGAGGCCGGGTAATTGATCGCTACACGGCCCCAGCAGGAGCTGTTGCATTAGTCCAAAAATTACTTTGCTTTCTGGCTCCCAAAGTTCTCAGGAGTATAAAACAGGAGAGAAGGTTGTCTGTGAATCATCTGTCATCTCTTTTGGCTACAACCTTCTCATGACTTGTGGAAAAAAAATTATAAATAAAGTGTGGGGGTGGGGGAAGTGACTAATTGAGTGCAATAATTAAACACAGGTCCCAAAAAAGCTGAGCATGTTTCTTCAGCCATCAGCACCCTGAGTGAAGGGTGGGAATGCCTCCAGGATTTGCCAGGACTCAGCTACTGTGGAGCAGCAGTGTAAGGAGCAGCAGCATCTGGCAAGATGCAGCAGAGGGTTTTTGTGTGATGCAGCCAATGCAAAATGCTGGGGTTGGACATGCTCAGGCCTGGGCAGTGGAGCTGATGCAGGGAATTGGCTGCTCTTGTTGCCCTGTTTGGAGGAAGCCAAAATAAGGGAGGGTTTAGTGCTGCAAGGAAATGTAAGGTGAGGAGTAGGAAAAGTCAGAGCATCTTGTGCTCTGCTGGGCCACCAGATTTGCAGGCAAGGCCACCAGATTCCTCCAGACAAGTGAATGCACTAAATTAAACTGGTACCCAGCTTGGAAAACTTCCACTCCAGCCAATAATATTTGCAGGATGAAATACCAGCATCAATATATCCCATGTGCCAAGCAGAACCATTTGTCTCCGGTTGTTCCCTCTCTGGTTCCATCAATAAAGGCAGCCAAAGACACCCTGAGCACATTCCCTTTCAGAAATCTCCCCAAACTTGGTGACATTTGGAATCACACGAGGCAGCTGCGCTGTGAGATAAAGTTAAATGATGTATTCAGACACGGCTCAGCTCGGAAGGTTGCATCTTTCACGGGAGCCTGGCGCCGAAACCCGTGTTGTGTTCCTTAAATGTGGAATTACTCTTCCTCCTGGTTCACACATGTTGATGAATACACTGGAAAGACGGCCGGATTTCTGCAGAGCACCGTGCTTTCTTTTCCTGACACACGGATCCCCCTGCCAACACCACAGACCTAATTAGCGCTCCCTTATTTCTGTTCACCGGCGGGGAAGCATGTGGCGCCTTTCCACAAGCCTATAAACGCTCTCTCGACACAGACAGGCACCATATTGCAACGGGTGGGACAGAACCTCGGTGGAACTGGCACTTCCAGTGAGGTTTAATGTCATGGTAGCCAAAACAAGAGGGGCCATCACCCCAAACACAGCCTGGCATAGCGAGGCGAGGGATGCGGTTCTGAGTTTCCCATCCTTTACCCACCATGTCCATGTCCCCTAAAAGCCACACACTCTGCTTCTGGGTCCATTGTTGAAACTAGACTTGGGTATTGTCAAAAAAAAACCAGGATTGAGGCTTGGTCATAAAGGCAGATGTGATTTGTGCAGTTTAATACAATACAGCAAAAGCGAGAGCTGGGAGGAAGAAATGGCAGGGACAGGATGAATCCTGGAGACCCAGCTCTGAGAAAGGAGAATTAGGAAACCCCTTAAATAAAACAGAAAGAGGGCAGGGGCATATCTGCCTTCAGTTCTCCTCCAAACAGCACAAGGCACATCCTCTCCCACACCTGGCCAGCCCTGCAGGTCAGAAATATTGTGTGAATATGCACTCGAGGTTATTGTTCTTCCCATGCTGGGGAGAGTTATTTGGAGTCTCCTGCTGGTGTTAAATTAAATTACCCATATAAATAGCACCGGAGGTGACGGACAATAAATCCCACTGCTATGCAAGCAGGCTGCTGCAGCGGGCTGAAAGGTAGAGCTATTGTAACGTGCCCTAAAAGGCACCTATTTAAGTTACATCTCATCAGACTTCACCTGGTGTAAGTTACTTTACAGCCCTCCCCCTGCAATGATATCCAGCTCCTGCTGTACAAGAGCCAAGCCTTCCAAATGCCTAAGAAGTGAGTAGCAAAGTGCCTTAATTATTCTTACAGTGTTATTTTTGGGTTTCCACTAATTTTGCTAAAAATCCATTTGAGTGTCTCTATACTTAAATTTCTAACATTTTAAAATAGTGCTTCTTACATATATAAAAAAGGCCTGCTCAGCAATTACTTTCTTTTTTCTTTCCCCTTAAATATCCATCTTACTTTGCAAGGTTACTCCCTACTGCTCCTTTTTAAGATTAAAAGAAGAAGTTAAAACAACTGAGAGAATGAATTTTCCCCAGGGAAGCTAACAAAATCATAGCCCAGCAAGCAGCATCTCAGGGAGCAGTGATGCCAGACATGTAGAGGTGATGTAAAATGCTTGAAATTAGGAATATATGTAGTGTTCAAAAGACAGCAACAGCAAAAGGCTCGGCAGTTTTGTGTTTCACAGGGGTATGGGTGCCATTACTGGGTTGGTACCCACCAAATAAAAGCATAGGTAGGATGAGAGGAAAATTGGAGGCTTATTTTTAAAAAAAACAGAATCTCTCTGAGGCAAATTAACCCCTGATGTAAGCCCGCCAAATGTGATGCTGCTACTGGGCAGCCAAAGATAACCTTGCTCTTTTTCTTTGTTTTCCACTTATTTTAGAGGAGACAGCCTATTTTTACGCTGCTGGCCAAGAGAGAGAGAGAGTGTGAGGACTGATAGTCAATTCAAGGCTGTAAAGTGCTGCATTGCTGTGAAGTATTTAATTTAGATCCTTTTTGTGTTGCTGGGGATGTAGCCTGAGCTGTCTACAAGAAAAAAGGTGAGGTGCAGCTCAGAAATTGCAGAGATGTAAAAAATTAGGGGGGATAAAAAACAAAAAGGACAAGAAAATGAAACAACAACAAAAACCTATCACAGAGTGTGAAATTCACCTGGATCCCTCCTAAGGGGTTTGCACATTTGTGTGATTAGAGTCATATTTATAGGAAAATCTTGTCACTTCTCCTCACACTCCGTGGGGCTGTAAAACACATCACTGCTGCTCTCGGGTTTTGGAAGAAGCTGCTGGAAACAGGTGAATCTGTGCATGAGGGGCAAAGCCTGTGGTCCAGGAGGACCCTACCCACCTAAAGGGTCCTGAATAATGTACAAGAGCAGGATTTCCTCCTGGTAACCTGTAAGAAACACAGGCTGGCATTAAAATTAACAAACAAGCAAAGAAGGGCTCCATTAAAACCTCACATCCTCATTAGCAGGGCCTTGCTCAGCTGTCAACCTAAAAACCTCCATATTCTCCAGAAGATTTATAAAATATTGTAATTAAAGTTGCTGCAGCCATTGACATCCCAAGTACTTTGCGTGCTGCTCAAGGAACAAGTGGTCACATGAATTAACAGGAGACTGAGAGGAAGAACCAGAGGGAGTGGAAGAAGTGATAAAGAGGCAAAATGAGACAGAAGAAGAACCCAAGCCTGTGCTGCCAGTCTTTCTGCTCATCTAAACTGATATTTGATTCCTGAGCATATCATAACACAGCACTGATAGATCTATTTCTCTTGCAGGGCTGTCCAGTTTTATACATTTCAAGCTGCCAGTGCTGCACTGTGAAACCTCGCCCAACCCATTTTCCCTGGCAGGAGCTCTTCAGGCAGAAATGGGGATATTTCTTTTTCTGGTTGTCACAGGGATGTGTTGGGCACCTAATATATATATATTTAAAAGAAAAAAAAAGGCATGCAGAAAGCAGCCAGAGCCCTGAACCAAAGATAAAAGCCTAAACAAGTGCACTGAAGTGTAAGGTTAAACGGAGAGGGAAAAGCCATTAGGGACAGCAGAGCTTTGGAAAAGTGTAGAAATAATTCTTTAGGAGAGAGGGGTGGTGAAGTATATCTTAAAGACAGAGTAGTCATAAAAACATGGAGAGCTATTGTTAGAGCTCAAGACAATACAAATTACTTCCCCCAGTCAAAACTGGCTCTGGCAGAGATCTCTGGTGTGGAGTAGGATGGTATTTCTGACTGTAAACTCCTTTCAAGGCCTGGCTGCCTGAACACAAACAGAAGCAACGTTGTCACCACAAAAATAATAAAACAGCAATCGTTTTGTTGGCTTGTCACATATTACAGCTAATTATTTAATTACTCCAATTTAAAATTTTACTAGATTTAGCATCAAAGCATAAAAATCTAGTGATTGCAGTGTCAGAAAGGAATAATATAATTAACGTATTTAGTAGTAACATATTAAACTGTTGATTGCACTGCATTAATCAGCAGAGATGATGGGATCCATGGAAGCTATATGGAGCACAGGGATGTCTTCCTCCCCATCCCATCCCATCCCATCCCATCCCATCCCATCCCATCCCCTCCCATCCCATCCCATCCCATCCCTTGCACACCCACGGGATGGGAGGTGCTGGCATGGAGGAGGACTGAGGAGACAGGCAGGCCCTTTCCTCCTGCGAGGCTCTGTGCGGGCAAACCAAGACGAGCTGGTGGCATCACCACAGAGGCACCCGCCGGGCACTCCGTGCCATCCCCACAGCCAGGCCCAAGGCACGGGGGACAAATCTGGGGACACACCAGGCTGCAAAGGCTCTTGTCCCCAGGGATGTGCTGGAGGTCCCCAGAAGCTGCTCGAGTTTGCCCAGACCTGAGCGCGCAGAGCTCAGCTTCCCGCTGTTCCTCCCGCAGAGACACATGACCCAGACTGAAGCACTTCAATGGACCAAGGTCTAATACCTGGAATTATCCACAGTGCACCAAATTCAGAAGCAGTTGGGGGATGCTCTTGGGGCAAAAAATTTATTTTTATAGTCACCTCCAGGACTGGCTTGCTGGTCACCGAGCAATCAGAAGTAGAGAAATTGTTTCTGCCTGACATAACCCAGTAACATTTCTCTTTCCCTCCATGGCTCCAGAGCCAGGCAGCCAACAGAGGGAGCATGAATTCCTGAGCAGCACAACGAGCCTGGGCTCTGCCATCCCCTCGGCTGTTTGACTGCTGATCGTGCTGGCACACAAACCAGGAGGCAGCAAAAGGTGCCAGCCTTGGAGGAATAATGTGCCCTGAACTCCCTTCTCCTGCAACGGGACCTGGAACAGCTCAGCTCCTCAGAGGACCCTACTCCAAGCATGAGCAGTCATCTGAAAACAGGAAAATGAAGCAAGACACCAGTAAAGGCAAGGCCAGTCTGGAAGGAAGGATGTGAAACAGCAAGACAGGATAAGGGTTTACATTTTTGAGCTTAGCTCTCTTCTACAAAATACTTCCCTGGTCAAAAAGGGGAAAGATAGTAGGTAAAAAGATACCAGATGAAACATACAGACAAAAACAGATGTAACTGTCTAATACTTACAAATTACACCAGTTCATTTTTTCAGATTAATTTCTGTCTGAAAAGAAACACTCTGCATTCCCTTTTCTCCCTCAGCAAGCGCAGTGGTCTGCTTGCCTCTCTTGTGAGACAAGTCATGTTCTCCAGCATCACAGAAATCCATGCCCACAGCAGAAATGCCCCCTGCACCCATCCAGGTTCCAGACCCACATCTCTCCACATGTGAGAAAGCAAACATGCACTTTGCTCTGCAGCCACCCCTGGAACAGATAAATAAGTGTTTTTCTGTGGTAGAGCTGCTTCTTTATCCCAGCTGCAAATGCCATTATCCTATAGCTTTATCTAAAAGTTATGGATTTTTGTCAGTATTCACCTCACAGCCAGGTTTGAACTTCCCAGGGTGCTGCTTCTTAGGGACAAGGTGTGTTCTTGAACAAAGTTTGCAGGGTTTCGCAACAGCAAGTGAAAGGTGCACATGGACAGCAGGAGGGCACATCAGGCTGGTACAAACTGCTAAATTCCACACTGCCCCAGCTGCCTGTGTCTTCTCATCCACACGTAAATGAGGCATTGTTGCAAGGCGAGCACAAACTGTATTCTTCAAATTAAAAGAAATAATTTACTTAGGGTTTTTTTTTTTCCCTCCCCAAATAACAGAATTCGAATATATTATTTGAAAAATTACATTTTCTTTTTCCACCTCACTGCGTCCAATGATTGTGGTGTGATTATTAAACACTTCATAAATAATAATGTGACATTTTTAGATTGTGTGTCTGATTAAGCAGCCATTCTTCTCTCCCTGACTGCGGCTGTGGACAGATGAGATTGCTGCAGACGCCGCAATCTTTGTGGCTCCTTCCCTGGGGATCAGGGATCAGAAGTCACCCCGTAACCCAATTAAATCCAAGAGGATATGAGCTGATCACTTCGGGCCAGCTCCAAAATTCACAGCTATCCATGGGGCATCCTGGCATGATCTTCTCTGAGCAGCAGCTCTGACCCAGGAACACAGCTCGATGCATTTTCCAGGGGGGATATTTTACATAGTGAGTCACTTCCTCTGCAATGGGCAATAACTTTACTAAATTAGGGTTTGGTGTTAAGAAGCCTGCTCTAAGAGCAGGCAGTTCCAGATGAAGACAGGACTGAATCCAGGGAACTGAAATATAAGAGAAGACAGGTGTTATCTGCAAGCAAATAAGTGAACCTGAGAGATAAATACTCTCTCAATGAACAATCAGAGTCCTTTGAGGATCAATGCGTTGCCTTCTCAAAAAGTTTACTGCCTCTTTTACACAGTAAAAAAAATTTAGTAAAGTTATTTATTAAATAAAGAGCCAGAATCCAGTGGCATTTGTCCCCTGGTTATTCCAGTGCCTTGGATGCAGCTGTGCCTCTCAGAGCTGCCACTCAGAGCAGCGCAGATGTCCGTGAAAGGGACCATGTCCTCACCCACATTCTCCCTTGCCTAGTACAGCATTCGGGTGAGTTAATCCCAGCCAGAAAACCCAAATGCTTTCTCTTTTTTTCCTGAGCACAATCACCATTTCAGAAAAATGACCAAAGAAAGCATCCCCTCTCCGTAAACCCTCCCAACCATCTGTCTGGATATTACTGACCTTTCATATTATGCAGGCGGGAGGTGGAAAAGACGGGATAAGGAGCGTGGTGGGGGGGGGGGGAGGTGTGGAAAAATGTCTTTGCTGTAACAATGACTTATTGCATTTGGATAATCTCTCTTCTTGTCCCACTGCTAACATGGTAATCTCTCTCCACCTCCTGCATGTCAATAATGCAATAACCTGCTCCCCGCCTGCATCAATAACACAACAGCCGCTCTCCGCTTTCAGCGGCACTGATGAATTCTAGAATTGCAACAGCTCAGATGGTCCATGCGAGCTCGTCCCTGCCTCCCACCCTCATTACATTTTAATTTCACTTTAAAGACAGTTGCTATCAGCATTGTTTGGCTACAGCTTCTGTAAAATGAGCTCGGGCCGTGTGTGAACTCGGGAGGCTCCTTGGCTCAGCACAGGTGTCGGGATATTTTCTGTCGCTGTGGTTTCTTTGTATATTCTCAATTAAGGCAAGAGTTGCCAAAGACTTAACTGGCCAACAGCTCAATGTATTCTCCAAAGAAGCTGCCCTAAACTCAGCACTTCTGAAAATCTGTTACTTATGCTCAGTGTGGCAGGTCAGATGCTCAGCTCACTGTCCCCATTGCAGCCTTCAAATCTGTGCCAGTTACACTGATACCAGGCCACCAGCTATTGATTAATCAGTGTTGGTTTAAAGCATAAACACACACAAGTGCTCTCCCCAGACACGTTAAGTAAATTATGGTTTAAAAAAAATTTGATCTGATAACAACAGCTAAAAAATAGTTAAAGCCAATCTGACAGGATGGAAAAACTATCTGAAAGCATAATCAAGTATGCTTAATATCAGAGAGCATATGGCAAAAAGATCTTGTGAGAGAATCCTTAATACTACAGTGGGCCTCACACACTGATTAATATCACCTCCTCTGTATAGTCTAGCATGGATAGATTCAAGCAGAAGCTGATAATTTTCAGAAATGCCGCTCTTCATAATGATAGAAGATGAGATTTTGTGAGTTATGTTGAGAATTATTGGCAAAGGTTAGGTGATTTCCCACTGGTGCTGGAGGGAAAACATTGCTTGCAAATTACCAGCATTTGTCAGTACTAATATCACATCCCCCAGCCACCTCAACTGTCAACATTAATAGGTGTCTTTACAGCAAAAAGGGGTGACGATAGTCAGGCTTGATCAGACCTTGAAATGAGAAGAGGAGCATGATATGGAGAATAAAGACACGGAAATATGCTTGCAGTGGCTTCTGCCTCAGCTCCCAGCATCCCACCCGTCGCTGTGTGGGTGGCACTGCTCACCACGCTCTGCCAATTATCACATTTACTTCCCTGTTTGCTCTCTTCCCATCGCTCCCTCATTCGCTGGGTAGATTTCTCTAAGCCTCTTCCGTCCTCTCCCTTTCCAGTGACTGCTCTGCTTTCACCCATTAGCCCAGTGTTTCTTTTTCCAAGAAGCAAATGCAAGATGCTTTTCCAAGAAAAAGAATGCAAGATGCCAGGCTTTCTGAAAGGTTTCCTGGTGCATGGGTGATGGCAGGCCTTGATTATTCTTCTACCAGTCCGCTGTACAGCCCTTGGGCATGGAGCACCCTGGATCCCATGGCAAGGAGCCCACAGCTCCCCAGAAAGGAGGTGATAGATGGGTTCTTACCAGGCTCTGTCACCCACCCTCCCTCCCATCTGGGAACAGCAGCAACTCTATCTATCCCTTGCAATATCTTACCCGCTGTTTAAACCTTGACAGCTTCCAGGATTCCTAGGATGGCAAGGTTTGGATGACTCTGGGGAGCAGCCCAACACACAGCTGTATTTACCTGGTCTGTGAGTGCAGAGCTCCTCAGATAAAACCAATACAGGCAGAGGTCTACATTCCTGGCAGGGTACTAATCATCACTGGTGCTCAGCAATTAATTAGTGTTGTGCTGAAGAGTTGCTAGGGTATTTTCTCTCCCCGCTTTCCCTCTGTACATGTCATGGGAAAGGACCTGACAGCGCTTGGGATTCAGCTCTGGTGACCTGTCTTTGTTTCAAGCAGGCAAAATAAACCGTGACGTCACTCCCTACATCTTCATCTTCCAGGCTGCCCAGCCCATGCAGCTGGGGACAGGGACCAGCTTTGTCCCTAAGCCAGTGCACAGGCTGATGTGCAGTTTGGTGCCCCAACCAAGGAGAGCACATAAAATACAGACATCTGCTCTCATGAGCCTTTCAGCGTTAATTTAGCTCGGCCACAACCAGAGATAAAAATCATTTCCATTCAACTCCTCCTTCTGTCAAACTGAATAAAATATAGTTCACTTCTTCACCTCGCCTGGCCCTCGGTGATTAGCATTAGCAAACTCAATCAGCCCGTGGCCACATCACCACTCTGCATTAATGCAAACCTGGGGGAGGGCCTTGGCCACTATCAGCACAGAAAGAGAGCCTCACCTTTTAGTGTGGTCATTCCTCACATGGCTGCCCGTGATAAAGGAAGCTGTCAAAACAGACAGGCAGCCCAGCCCAGGCAGAGATGGGAGATTTCTGGTGGTTTCTCACAGGAAGAGAAAGAACACTCAGTAAACACTGCACAAATCCTCAGGAGTTTCCAGTCTTGGAGTAACGAGGTGTTCCTTGCCACACAGAATCATAGAATTACGGACCGGCCTGGGCTGAAAGGGGTCTTAAAGATCATCTTGTTCCAACCTCTGCCATGGGCAGGGACACCTTCTCCTAGACCAGGCTGCTCCAAGTCCTGTCCAACCTGGTCTTGGACACTTCCAGAGATGGGGCAGCCACAGCTTCTCTGGACAGCCTGTGCCAGTCTCTGCTCAGACAGCTCTGAATGCTGATTCTGCCAAAACCCTGCATCTGAAGGGCCAAACCACCATCAGCAACAAAACAGCTTCCATCTGAGGAAGGTTTGGTTCTCGGATTGTAAAAACCCCTATGTCATCCCTGAGCAGTGAAAACACGAAAATGTTTAATGCTAAATATCTCATTGTAACCCTGCCTGTGTTCCCGTGGTTCTGCAGCACACACCACCCACACAAGCACACCTCCAGATAATCTAAGAATTAATAATTGAGCCTTTAACAGCCTCATTCACCCTCTATAAAATGGGTGAAGGGACACAAGGCTGGTTGCCCTTGGGACTGGACTGTCAGTGTCTCTGTGCAGCAGCTTGGCTTGAAAAACTGCACACAGATTCTCAACCCACATTTAGAAGACTTTTTTTTCCTTAAAACTACTTTCCGTGATCCAAAGAGTTGTTGTTTTCAGGCAGCCGAATTCATTATTCTTCTCAGATAACATTAATACTCAATTGCATTTTTTTTTTCCTTTCTTTCCCTACACCCTCCTCTTTGGCAAATAGGACTCTCAAGTCCCTTCTGATCACTAATAACATGGGCTTTCATACCCTCCTGGAACAAGTGAAATTTCTTTGACGTCTTAACTTTGCACAAATAGATTTTAATGAGGGAATATCACCTTGCCTTGAGCTAACTCTCTTCCTTTGCTCTTCCAAGGCTTTTGTAGTCATTTCCTTACAACTTACAGAACATTAAAGTTCAGCCAAGTGTTTGAACACTGCCTACCATTTCCCCAGAACTTTGTTTATTCGCTTCAGACTGTCACAGGAGGGACACACTTTCAAAGATGTGATGCAAACCAGGCAAAGGAAGAACATTTTCTGCAACCCTCCATCGTCCTGACGTGGTCTCTTGTGTCATCTTGGGGAGTTGCACGCAAAGGCACTTCCCATTGGGTGACACCTGGGGTGATGCTGATCATACAAATCAGGCTCTGATGTCATGGTGCTCAAAAGGGCTGAGAAGCCAGACAATTCCCATGCTGTCATTTCCAGAAAGTTTCCCAGCCCAGAGAGACGCCGGAGGATGGACGTTTCTCAGAACAGTTTGTCCTCTGGGGTGGAACAAAGTGTCCCTGTGAAATGTGGCACAGCACGGAGATCCTGGGCAGACGTTCACTGAATCCATGAGCAGGATTCAGCTGTCCCCCTGCAAACTCTTCCCTTTGCTGATAATTTACTGTAATTAAGCCATATGTAAGACTCTTTCACTCTGTCAGAGGCAGAGACCTTCTGCTGCCCATATGCCAGAAAGATAAATGAAGGGCAAAGCTCCCGTGAAGAAGGCAAACTTTTTGCTTCTTGATTAAAGAACAGTCAAGACCCTTCCATAAATGTGTCTGCTGGTGCCCAGATGTTTTGATAAACGAGCAAAACCCACAGTGAGACACAAGCAGTCCCCAAGAACAGGCAAGAAATAGTTGGTGACCACAGGCTCTGTGTTTCCAGCTGCCCTACAGAGGTAGGATTGGGGTTTTACCAGTATCAGGCCCTACTCCTGGCACAGGTCACTGCTGCTAGGGCTGGCTCTGTCCCCACATTTACACCTGGGTGTAAGGGCAGAGCAGCTGAGGGAAGCTGGGAAGCAACCACACCCTTCTCAGTGGTGCCCACTGGGAGGACAAGAGGCAGTGGGCACAAAGCATGGGAAATTCTGTTTAAATGTATGGAAAAACATTTTCCTGTGAGGGTGAAGAACAGGAACCAGACGCTCAGAGGAGTTGCAGAGTCTCCATCCTTGGGGGCATTCAAAAAGGGTATGGATGTGGTCCTGAGGTGGCCCAAGGAGGGCTGGACTAGACGATCTCCAGAGGTCTCTGGCACCTCAACCATTCTGTGAGTCTGCTACAGAGTATGGAGGAAGGAGCCTGAATTTTGAGCTCTTTGAGCTGTCAAAACTGAAATTACTCCAATTTCTTAAAATACCAGAGAAAGGGGAGTTCTCATCTTATAGACAATTTATTTCCGCAGATTTGCCAGGCAGAGGAGAGGAATATCTGCTGTCGTTGACCTCACTGCACTTCAACAAGTGCAACAACAAAAATCTAAATAAGCTCAAACCTTTTATGGAACCTACGGTAAACCATTAGCTGATGTGGGTTTTTTAAATTTGTAAATATATATAAATAAGAGCAAGAATCTAGAGTTTAGTGCAACAGAAACAGAAAGCTGATTCAGCAGAACAAGGCGTAGTCATAAAAGATTTATTACGCTTTATCAGCAATATCCACAGTCTTTCTGTGATTAGAGTTGCATTGTGTGTAATTATCTTATAAAAATTCTGCTCTTTGATGTGCTTTATCCACCATGCTGAAATACACTTCAGTTCTAGTGGTTTTTCATGGTTGACTGGAATTTACATTAATTCCTTTGGGTCTGCAGGGCCAGCCTGGTCTGTCACTAGCAAACTCTTCATAAATATTCATATTTTTTATATATATGTGTGTATATATATACACACACACATATACATATGATACGTAATTTTGTAAAGTGACAGCCCTAGAAACTCTGTTCCCCAAAAAAATACTGGAAAACAAAGAGTCCTGCTTTCCCAGGAGTGATCCTTGATTAGTATTTCATAGTCCAGCCTTTCCTCCCTTTTACCATGAATTAGAGAGTGATTGAAATGTTTACAGCAATTTGCAAGCAGAGGTTACACTCTGCTTTTAATTTAAAATGTCCAAGTAAATTGAGGAAATAATTTCATCTCAGTTCATTAAGCTTGATTTTTCTCAATCAGAAAAATGTCCTTTTTTTTTATTTTGCTTTTTAAAGTTCCCTGATTTCTTCCTTACCCCCTATGCCCATCAGTGGCTGCTATCAGCCAGGAAAACTACAGGTGTTTGCAGGCCAACCTGTGTAAGATGCAAATGCTTCAAACTACCTTGGCTGTGCACCTGATTGTGCTTTTGTGGAGTTCAGCATGGGGGAAGTAATCACCTTCAATGGGAGCAGAATCCATTTTCTGAATAATCACTTCCTCCTTGGGAGATGCTGAGGACCATGCAGGAAGGGAAAAAGACTGGAGAGCAATGGGAGACAGAGGTTTAAAGAGTTTGGGGAGGGTTATAAGCAAAATTCATTTTGTTCCCATGTTTGATAACTAAATGAAGGTTACTCTGATTAATTATGTCCAAATAATGCTCGGAATTATAGATCTGTGCTGTTACAAGCAGCAGAGAAAGTTGAAGTGAATGTAGGAGTTATAATTCTGTCTGTTTTACATGAATCTCACCTCTGTCACCTCTCTCCTGGTGCTGTTCCGTGGATATGACTTGGTTTTCTATTCAGTAGCAGAGGTAGAAAAATGCACAGAACTAATGAGCAGAATCCACCATCACAAATCGAAGGGCCGGGTCACCAGACCCAGAGAAGTCATCAGAACCCAGGAGAGGAAACCAAACTGTGTCATCAAAGGCCAGACCTTGTTTCTGCAGGATCCTCACTCACTCCCTTCAGGAGGACCAGGTCTGGATCCCCCTGTACACCCCTTGGGCCAGGCTCCCCGTCCTAGTGTGGGATTCTCCATGTCCCGTGTCATTCCAGCACCTTCCAGAGCTGCAGCTGGGGAGAATATTCCACAGTCAAACCTCAACATCAAGAACATTTCCCCAGCCCTTTCCTCTCAACTGCAAGCAGTACTTCATCATCTGCCCATGGATTTCTAAGGTGTACATTGAATTAGGTTGGATTCCAGGTCAGTTCAAGGAGGGAATAAAGTCCTCCATTAGCAGCTCAACCTGATCCTCACCTCTTTCCAGCTTCCTCCTGGGTTCATTACGTTCTTCTTTCCAGCTCTTCCTATGCCAGGTTTACTGAATGACACAAAATCATCAACAGCCAGTTAATTAGTTGTTGTTGTTAATTAGGTAGTGTTGTCCACCAGATCTTGACTTGTTTGTGTAGGGAGCAGTTACAAATCCCGTTTCCTAACCATGCATCCACGCTGCTTGCCACGAGATGAGGGGCGAGGGATGGAACAACCAGGTTCCCCAGTCCTCTTTGTTTTTTTCAGTCTGAATGGCAGTGGGTTTGAGAAGGCTGGACATCACTGTGCAGGCAGGTCTGGGGAGAGCAGGCACCACTGAAACCTTCTGTGCTGTGAGAAAGGAGAGACGGAGAGACGGGATCAGTACACTGGAGTAAGAACTGAAACAAGTTAAGAGCTGTATGCTTGTTAGCTCCTCGCAGCCAAATAATCTACCACTGAAAGGGAAGAGTATCAGAGTGGCTGTAAAGGAACACAGAGTGGTTTAATAGTATCAGAAACTCTTTTGAAGGCAGCTGTGTAGCTTAGAGCAGGTGGGTGCAGCTCGACAGGGAGGCCTGTCTCTAGGTAGGGACTTTGTTAAGGAGAAGAAAGCGGGGGGGAGGGAGAGATATAAATTCTGTTGTCAAGTAACATCACGCTTTAATTTCATGCCACATTATGACAATCTGGTCTGTGAGGCACTCCCAGTGTGTGGCTGCAGAGCTGCTGTATTACAGCTGATAGGCCCGGGAGACCTGCAGCCCTCAGCTAATTGTAAACCCGATTAAATAGCAGTGTGAAGAAGTTTGATTAATTCAATCTATCTCCATGCATCAAGGCCAGAACCAGACGTGGCACGAGCCCCAAATCTTTGGAGTATCAAGGTCTTTGTTCTTTATGCTTAAAATAAAGAATAAAAAAAATATTTAAAATTAAGCGTAAGAAAATAATGAAATTATAACATTACGAAATGATGAAACATAAGTGACATCTCTACTTTTCTTCCTAGAAAATCCCCAGCATTTCTGCCTTTAAAAAATAATGCCAAAAAAGCATTTCAATTAGCATCTTTATCTGCTTACCCAGATAAATTACCATACTAATAAACTTCTGATAGACTTTCGGGGGCTGCTTAACCAAGGGCTTCTGATCCTGCTGAATTCATGGTCTCTTGGACAGGATGGATTTGGACCTGATTAATTTTAGTTGTTTCAATTGCAGAGAAACTGGCAATTGCTTTTTTAAGTGCGTGTGAGACAGAGAGGAGGTAAGAGGGATTGTTCCTGCCATCCCGAGCCTGGCTGGCCTCTGGGACACCACAGCACCCACTGCACTCTGCACAGAGCAATAAATTCAGTTCAATTATTGTACATGATTCCTAAGTGCTTATGATACCGCCTCCCACCTCCCGAAATTCTGTCAGACTGGCAAACAGCACATCCAACTTCTGAAGTCATCTGTTTGAAAAGCAGTTTTGACCAAGAAAAGTGTGAATATTCCTAAGGAACATTTTGACTTTGCCTGTTTCTATTTGGAGACAACTGCAGCTGCACATGCTGGAAGTATTTGGGTCTTTTTCCCCACTAGGCAGGGTCTTCACTGGTTTCCAAGGAACGGAGGGAATTTTTCGTGCTCGATTTGCAGAGAAAAGAAACCTCACAAGTCAAGTTGCTCTTAGTGGTCTCTTTTAGTCTCTCACTATGTACAGAAACGAATACAGGAAATGGTTTAAGAGAGATGAGACTCATTTCTGTGTCTCAATAAGGGATCTGCTCACATGTGAGTAACTCTGCCCTCCCCTCAGTCACAGCCCGCTGCATGTGCAGGCACTGGTACCTCCTGCATCCCATATTAATGGTATGGCTTGCAGTAACACCGGGAACAGAGCCACACAAAGAGTAATATTAGATTATTTCTGTTATTCATCAGTATCACGGTTGGACAGAAACCTCTTAAATCTGCCTAAAGTGGCTTCCTATGGATGCTGGTGCTACACCAAAAAATAATCTATTGTGCATACAGGTACAGCTTCCCTGCTACCCACAGGCTGCTTTTTGTGTGTGATTATAAAATACCCGCATGACCTTCCTAAACTGAATATCATTTGATGGCAGAAGCTGAGCAACTGTACTACTCAGGAGCCTGAAACATTTCAGAAGCCTTCTCCCTCCTCTTCCTTTTCTCCCCCACCCACAAACGTGGAGGACTTCCCAGGCCCCACCACACTCCTGGAATGCATTCTCTCAAAAAACCCACTGAACCTCAAGTTATTATTCCGTGGTGAGAAAAGCAGTGAACAGTAGAAAATGACAGTTTACCCAAATGGAGGTGAAAATGCACTTTCTCCTGTACTTAAAAGAAATAACAGCTTTCAGCAAAGATCTAAATCCTAGCAACAAGCACTACATAAATGCAAAAAGGTCATCTCTTTGTTAGAGAAAGGTTACTCTGCTGAACACATACTTTAAAAAAATAATCTACTAAAGGAAGTTAAGCTTGGTAACATTTCTGTTGTGTTTGTGCATGGAGAGAACAGATCTGTGCACTCCCTTTGAGGGCACGAAAGTGAAGGACGGTTGATTATAATGAACAATTTTCTTCTTTGAGAGGTACAAGGAAGAGAATCTGAGATGTGTTTCAAACAAATGGCTACTTAAAAAGAGAATTTGGGCTCTGCTGAGCAAAGCACTGGTTGTCAGCTGTGAATTCAGCTGAATGGCAATAAAGAGGGGCTTTACCTGCCCTGCTAGAAATGGCCAGAACGATGAGTGCTGCTGCACCCTTGGTGCTGTCATGCAATTTGTTCCTTGTCCCCTCTCCTCCTTGGCTGAAAAAATGGTTGGGGTAAAATTTTGGTTCCAGCAAAGGACACAGCAAATTCACCTTTGCCTTCAAAAGAGAGAGAAGACCCCAAAGCTTGGGAGATGGGAGGCTCTAAGCCAAGAACCTCCTGTTTGAACAGACAAAGAGGCAAAGGGTGTGGAGAGAAACAAAGGCACAGAGGACTGATCTGTGCAAATCCTTATTAAGCAGGAGAGTACATAATATGTTTAATTTTACTCCTAGTCAATAAATTAAGAGGCTCTGCAAGCCAGATTGGGCAAGCTGCTGTTCAGAAAGGATAGTCACAAGAAATGGGGAGGAATAAGATGATGAAGCCAAATGCTGAGGGCAGAAAGGAGGGGAATACACAGCAGTAAGTATACCAGAAATGCCCAGAAAATCTTGGTCCTGCAAAGGACAGCAAGTTACGGGCTGCATGAAACAAGGACTCCAAAACACTTGAATCCAGTTCAGAAGGATGCTGGTGGGGAAAGAAATCTCCACACGGTTTATTACCCTGGTCTAGATCCATTAATTCTTACGTGATTCAGTACCACACCCTCTCCCCTGGACCAAGCTCCATCTCCAAGATAACAAGTGTGCAGGAATTACCACGTCTAAACAGACATATGAAACCTGGGCTCTTTCTCCAGGTCTCTTCTTGTCTTCGGGTGAAACTCTGCCCTGTTGATGTCAGTTGGAAGCTGCTGTTGACTTTACTGGGAGCAAGGATTATGTTGTCTTCTGGGGAAATACAAATAGTTACCTTCAGAGCCATTAACGGAAGGAGGAGAGAAATCTCCGGTCAATAATAAGCTAAGCCTGGGAAAATAAAAATGCAGTTCTCTGTCACCTTGGAAAGATCAACATCATTTGTCATGTGGTGTTTATTCAGCAGAACAACAACTGCATTTGTGCTTTTGAAGGGAATTGAAAGGGGAAAGTAGCAGGAGGGGGGAATGGGGGAGATCTGAGCACAGGAATGTACTGCCACTCCAGCCTGCTATCATTAAACCACATCAGAACTTCATAATCATGGTGTTTAATTAAACAACAGAGGCATGGGTTTATGCATTAATAATGAGGCCTAGCACTTTAGCATGTCAGGCTAAATACAGTTTTAAATTAATAATGTAGCACCACAGCATTAGTGAGAAAATGAAATCTTATTAACAACTTAATAAAGTCCCTTATTTGCTAAAGTTCCAGCTCTCAGGGAACAGTATTATAGCAAAGCATTTGCGTCCCTTAAGGGGGCAGATGGGAGGAGGTGCTGCTTTCTCACACCCTCCGTAATTCCATTATATATAGCTCCTGTAGTCACTAAATATTGCCTGGTGTCTGCCAAATGATGCCTTATGGTGCTTCTAAACCTGGGTGTGACATGCTGGGTAATCTGCAAACGCTCTTTTTAGACACCCAGGAAGGACATTGACTCCCTTTTTTCTGGTGCTGCACTGGAGAGCCAGCAGGGGATGGAGCAATGCCCACCATATCAGTGCTCTGAAACCCTCTGTACATGGTCCTCTCAGGGCCCGGGACTGCACACACCGCTCTGGTGAAGACAAGGCACTGAAGGACAGAAAGCAGCTGAGAGCATGAGGAATGGCAGAAAGCAATGATTTCCTGTGGCTTCCAGGGTGTGCAGCCATCAGCTGACCCCTCACAGTGGCCTTTATAAAGCATTCTTGGACCACTGCTCAGGTTAGGGTTTTTTATTTTCAGAACAGACTGAGGGTGTACGCGGTGAGGTACTCCAGCTCTGCTGATGGGAGCCACTCTTTAAGCTACAGAAGCTCCAGTAATTTATAACCAGGGTTTCACAAGCTTTTAGCTTCTTGATTCCCACTGATTTCACAGACCTGGGCCACCTCAGGCACACGGTGAATTGGTAAAAGACTAAAGACTGGAGCCCCATCTGCTCAGCCCTACAGCAGAATCTGAAGCCCAGGGCCAGTTTTCCACTTGTACATGTGTTTGACACAAATTTACCTACCAAATTCCCTTAAATCCAGAGGAACAGCTCAGTACCTCTGCCATCCAACTGCTGGGTCTCTCTCCACAGGCTTGAAGGTTCCATCCGAGCTCGCTTTGCCGAGGAAACAAAGAACAGGCTGCAGGACCATAATGAAATGAGTAATGTGGGGACAAGATCCAAAGTCAATGAGCTGACTTGAAATAGCTGAGCATCAAGGCCATGGAGAAGCGACAGCGGCAAAGCCACAACCAGCCACAGCCACGAAATTCAAGAGAGATCATTAAAAAAGATTAATAGAGACAGGAGCAGACAAGGTATATCCAGCTATGAGTCTGTCAAAGAAGGGTCTCTTTGGGATGTAAAACACTGATCAAACATCTTGTGCAGCTTGAAAACTATTGAATTAGGACGGAAATCAGCCAGCAGCACCACTGACTGTTGCAGACGGGATTGGAGAAAAGCAGTGGGTCAAATCCTGCCTTTGGTTGTGCTCATGAGACCATAGAGCTATTTCCTCTTCCTTCCCCTTCTGTCTGCATTCCCTAATTTTGCTCTGAATTTGATGGACAATGTACCGACATAAGTAACCTTTTAGAGTGCAGGAAGAGCACACAAATGAATTGGGTAAGACCCTAACAACTTCTCATGGTTACAGCTCCCTTAAAAAAAATGGTTTTCCATATTACATGCCTCCAAATTTAATTTCCATTTTCCATTACCCCGTATCTTGCTACGGAAAAATTACTGATCTTGCAAGAAATTGGACATGAGATTCTCATTGTGCCCTTTTTTCACTCAGTGCCCGGTTTGATGGAATGAGGAGGAAGCTGGGGCAGAAGGATCAGCAGAGCTCTCCTAGGAGAGCTCAAAATGGGGAGCAGATTTCCTTGCAAGGCCTGTGAGCACTGGGAGCCCTGCCCTGCACGCAGAGCCTGCCTGTCCATTCACCTCCTCCTTCAGACACTCAGGGAATGTGGGTTTCACTTGGAAACCGCAGAGTTCGTGGGAAGTAGCAGCTTGCGCACTCTTTGTGCAAATGAAATGTCCAGGACATAAAAATCACCTTGGTGTGCCTTGTCTTCCATCTCCTCTGTTAAATAATAAATAGAAGCCTAATGGAACGGAGCATGACTGCAGGATGCAGTGCAAGCGAAGGCAGAGCAGACCTGCGTGTTCCCCCTTACTTCATCATCAGTGAGTAAATGGGTCACTGGTGAATGAGATCTAAGTAAATCTCCATCCTTTTTTATTCTGTCTTTATCCTCAACCTACTGCAATGAGATATGGCTCAAAATCACACACCCCTGCTGCAAAACACTAAATAGAAACATTACAAATTATCTCATCAAATCCCCTTATGTTTCTACTCTGAGCTCAAGAAAACTTCAGGAAATAAAGTTTTTCATTCTAGAAATCCTTCATTTGGTTTTTAATTGTGCAGCGGGATGTCTTGGGATCTGGTCTTTTTCTCCCCCTTTTTTTTTTAATTTTCTATTTATTAATATTTAATCTCTGCACAGTGCAGAAGAAAATAATTTCTGCAATAACATCAGAATGGGAGGGTTAGAAATCAATAGCCAAGCTCTCACAAGACACATTCAATCCCTTCTTAATCCATTTTCGACTGCTCCCTTGTCTTATTAGAACAGCCAAGTTTTCCCTCACTCGTTAGGTTGGGATATTCACATTGCAGGAGGGAAATGAAAGCTCCCAGAGAAGCACAAACCTATGAAAAGCAGGAAAGAGAACAAAGCATTTGTGTTTGGGGCAAGAACCTAGACATCACCCTGTACCCAAACCCCTACTCTAAAAACCCTCTGATGGAAAGCCTGGCCCCATTTCTGTGAATCGTGGCGTGTCCTGCATCCACTGTCAGCCCTGACCCACTGCAACATCTTTCCCTTTTAGTTTTTCTTCAGGGCTGTCTGTCACATCCAGCTCTCTCAAGCACCTCAAGCATCACCTCCTCTTCTCATGGGTCAGTTCTGCAGAGGTGTGAGAGCCAAGCAAGCACACTCAGTGGGGGAAGCCAGAAAGTCAGTGAGCAGGAGAATCCCCTTCACCTTCCTGAGTGCCTCTGAGGTTTAAGGATATGACAGCGTGGGGTTGTTATAGGGGCTTGAGCACAGACACCAGAACCCGTGACTGCCAGTCTGACCATGCTCGTCCCCTAACCACACCATGACTATACAGAAGGATTCAGGTCTGAGCAGTCACCCCACCCCTTCCTTCTGCATTCTGCTGCTTCCATCAACAGTTTCTTCGTTCTTCCCATTGGTGTCATGCAGCCCCTGTGCCAGGGGAGGCCCACAGCCTGGCGATCTCCTTGGGTTTGGCTAGGAGAGGGATCCCAGCTGCTCCTGGGGCCCTGGAGTTACCACGATGCACAGAGGTTTTATAAGAGAGTTGTGAGGATCATTCAACCTTTCTTCTGGGGTAGAAAGGGACTGCATTTGGCACTTGGTTTTAGCCAGAGCAAAGGGTCCCTCATGCATTTCCAGCTGCCATAAAGAATTTCGTCCTAATGCTAAAGGGCTGGCAGTCTCAGGACACTCAGGAGGAACAGGAGAAGGAGACTGGGACTTGGGAGAAGCAAGAACTGTACATCCAGTTTAAACATCCTGTATTCCATCTGCAAGCTTGAAGCGGAGCCAGATGGCAAAGAGAGGATGATGTCCCCTTGTTCTGCTCAGGGGCAGGGGCTCCTGCGGCCCCGTGCCCCGGCAGCACATCCGAGGCTGGCCGGGTGTGCCTGTCCCTCCTCCCGAGCCCTCCCCTGCGACAGCGCGGCTCTGCCGGACTCACCGCTGCCTCCGAGCCCGGCTGATGCAAGAAGAGACTTTGCCAGCAGAGGGAACTGCAGACCGGATAATCGCTCCTTCCCTGCTGAAACACTCACCAAAACCCGTAGCTACCCTGAGAGTCTCCTCGCCTACCTGGAAAAGAGAGGTTTCAGACTCCCCTGCCACTGCTCTTGACCAACTCGCTGCTGGTTGGTTTGGTTGTTGAGGGTTTTGTGTCTACGGGGACCGCTAAAGAAGCCCATTCAAGGAAGAAACCAATTGAAAACTGTTTACTGTATTAAAAAAAATAATAATAATCCTGAAAATCCCTATAGCTATCTTCTTGCTGCCATCTAGTGAAGGGGAAAAAGTATGACTTGAGTGACATTAGCAGAGCAAAACCTATCCCAGAGACTTGTACTTGTTAAACAAACTCTAACTTTGAATATACTGCTTCAAAACAACCTTCAACGTTGCATAAAGATTTCCATTTTGGAAGTCTCCTTCAGAAAGTGCCCTCCTAGGTCCTTGAATGGACAGCTGCTGGCAGAAGCCTTACTTTGTCATCACTTGTGTCTGAAGAGCAATCCAAGAGTGACATTTTGTTGTACTGAAACTCTTCAGGCTGCTTTTAAAAGCTGCATTTGTAAATTGTGGTGGTCTTTGCAGGATCAGGCAGTAATGGAAGCTTTCACTGCCTTTGACATTGCCATGAATACACAGTTACTATGGGAGGATCATAAGCATAGGCTCTACACACCCACTGAGGCAGGTTTTATAAGCAGAATCAAACTCCTTGTTAGGACCTGAGTGAGATTCAGGACTGAGAACAGAATCTCATATCCAGAGTCCTGCGCCTTAGCCTTGGCTAAGATCTTCCTTCTCCTAAATAAAAGTGGTACGTTTCTGCATCCCTCGGGAATTTTTGGGAGGAAAGCCTCAGCTGTGTGACAGACAAGTGATAGACAAGGAGTCAGCAGAAACACAAACACTTCAGCAGCTCCAGTTCCTGTTGCACTTCTGTCGTGCTTCCATGACCTCTGGCCAGTCCAGACCTGCGTATTTGGCACACACCTGCCAGAGTGAGCTCTGCCTGCTTTCCCCACCTTGAGCTTTTCTCTCTGCCTACCAACCATTTCCAAACAGCCACAGCCAGCACAGCATTGCCACTGATTGTGCTTTTTCTACACAGTTGCTCTTGCTGATTTCCTGCTGTTACAACACAGGGGACTGAGTATTCACCCACCACTTCCAGCAGTTCCAGGGAGTTTCCAGTAGAGTAACTCCGCCCATCCCACCACCATTTGTACTCAGCAGAAGATGATCCAATCACACATTTTGATGTTCGAACACCTCTTCCACCCTCCTTGTGTTTGCCTGGAGATAAGATCCAAACCCTGAAGTGCTTGCAGCTCTGAGCAGGGCTGTATTTCCCGGTATCCATAGCACAGGTGTGGGATTGCAACCTGAGACCCGAAAGCCCTCACGGCTCTCATTGCGCCCCTCAGCCTTGGGGATCATTTCGGAATTTGTAGCGCTTTGCCCGCCTCTGGCTCGATGCCGAGGAGGCGGCTGGGTGCCGGGGGGCGGTGGGTGCCCGCTCCTCTCTGGTGGTCGCTAGATGTCAGCACGGGACCGCCAGCCCGGCCCCGGGGACGCGACAGACCCCGGCCCGACAAACCCGCACCGCTCCCGGGAGGGACAGACCCCATCCCGACAAACCCGCACCGCTCCCGGGAGGGACAGACCCCATCCCGACAAACCCGCACCGCTCCCGGGAGGGACAGACCCCATCCCGACAAAACCGCACCGCTCCCGGGAGGGACAGACTCCATCCCAATAAACCGGCACCGCTCCCGGGAGGGACAGACCCCATCCCGACAAAACCGCACCGCTCCCGGGAGGGACAGACCCCATCCCGACAAACCCGCACCGCTCCCGGGAGGGACAGACCCCATCCCGACAAACCCGCACCGCTCCCGGGAGGGACAGACCCCATCCCGACAAAACCGCACCGCTCCCGGGAGGGACAGACCCCATCCCAATAAACCCGCACCGCTCCCGGGAGGGACAGACCCCATCCCGACAAACCCGCACCGCTCCCGGGAGGACACAGACCACATGAACAAAAACCACACGACCAGAGCGTATTGGTCTCTCTTAAACCGCCTCCCTTCTGATCTGTTCAAGAGATTTTGTTTGGTTCTAGTTTTACTATCCAATTGCGGCTGATAAGGATGGAGCCGTGTTTCTCATCATTGCCCCCTTTTCCTTTCCTATGGGAAAAAAATCCATCTGTGAGTTGGTCCCTCAGTCAAAAATGGTGTTACCCAGCTAAACAAGTTTTTAAATGAAAGTGGCACTCTTTGGAACCAATCTTATATATTTTGAGATGGATAATGTGTAGCTCTGAGTAAAGGTTTTTGCTTTGTACCTTCGTCCTACCTCATTCCAGCCCTTTGGACTTTCAGGCAGTGGGCACTGACATTGGGAGATCCACGATTTGGTTCAGGCTTCAGAACTACAGCTGAAATTGAAGAAAACGTCATTATCTCGATTATTTTCTCCATCTCTTTACATTAAAACTGAAATAAATTGTAGCCAAGCTCTTGCTGTAGTAACAGGTGCTATAACCTCCAAATGCACTTTTTTCCTCCGGGAGGATGAGCGCAGTCTCCAAGCTGCAGCTGAAGCTGGGAGCTGTAGTCCTGGAGTAGCCCCAGCAGCAAAGGATGGGCA
Source organism: Gymnorhina tibicen (assembly GCA_013399875.1). Classification (NCBI taxonomy): domain Eukaryota; kingdom Metazoa; phylum Chordata; class Aves; order Passeriformes; family Artamidae; genus Gymnorhina; species Gymnorhina tibicen. The sequence continues at coordinate 501,468 of VXAZ01002748.1, read as the reverse complement.
GTGGCCTTGGCAGGCTGTGCTGCTCCTGCTTTGCTCCCTGTCCGTGGCTCAGCAGAGAGGGTTTCCCTTTGGAGGCAGTTTTGCCTTGTCAAGCTGACAGAATTGAATTTATGGAGCCACATGTAGGGAATGCAGTAACCAAATCACTGATGCTGCCTATTTATAAAATGTTTGTGACTTGAAAGAGTCTTATTAAAGGTGTGGATCCTGCCCTGAGGAACTTAGAATACCTGTTATAATCACAGCAATGGTAATCTGCTATTAGTTATTAAATATTCACAACAGGTTTTGCATATGCAAAACAATGGAAGAAATCAATCCCACTTTAAAGCTGGCAAATACTCAACAATATGTGATAAATTTATTTCCTGCTGCATATGTCCATTTTTCCCCAAAGCACTTGGAAGAGATCTTATTTTCTGCCGTGGTCTTCCACATGAGTCACCCCTTTCTGCTATGTTTTTGTCTTCCTTNNNTTTTTTTTTTTTGTTCTAGTCCAACATGTCAAAATCTAAATTCCTGTTTCTCAGTTTTCGGTGAGAAACCAGGTTGAGTATTTTCAAAGATGCCTATTCACAGCTGAAATTCAAGGGAGAAGTCCAAAGCAAATTCTTCCGTGTGCATTTTTTGGTACTACACTAAACCTGACTGGATTTCAGATTCATACAGGCTCCAAATGATTTCTCTCAGCTGTGTGTTTTGGGATTACATATAAAGCATCAAATCCTCCTGCTCTGTTCTCCCGTGGCTGATGGACCTCCCAAGCTTCACTTTCTACCTCCCAAGCAACACCTTCAGTGTTGAAATAACCCTTGAAGAACTAATCTGTTTAACAAACCATGGGAGAGCCTGAGTGAAAAGTGTTTGCCTCTAATTTTCAGCCCACTTAGATGCACATGACATTCTTAGAAAGCTGGCAATACTTGCAGCATATCTTTACAACCAGAATTCCTGAAAGTTTCTAACACCACTGGTCCCTCTCATTGCAAGATCTTAACACGTTATAAAAAGAGTAAATAATTTCTAGCAAGGGACAATCCTGCCTTTAACATTTCCTCTACGTCTTTCTAATGGGAATTATTTATGCCAGTGATGATAATCTGGTACCTCCTTCCATTTGTCTGTTATCACTTGGAGTGTGGGACTGGCTCCAGAGATGAGCAGAAGTCACACTAAGCTCACTTGCATTTGAAAGTCACAGTGAATATATAGAGTGTCACCATGAATATATAGAGTGATCTGTCCCAGGAGTACCTAAGTGGTCCAATTCTCATAAAACAATTAAGTTACTAAAACCAGTAATTGGTCTTCATGGTTGGATAAGCCCGATAAGGGGAGCAAAAGAGAGATGTGACCATATTGTAACGTTCAAGCACTGGAGGTGAGGTAAGAGAAGATCAGTGAAAAGTATGATGGACAAACCTGCTGCACACTCTGATGCCGGGCTCGGACAGAGCCAGTTTTACGTGCTCCACTGCTGCAAAAAGCAGAAACACAACCTCCCTGGTGTGCACTCACAGAGCAGGGGAACAGCCTCATTCCAGCAGCAACTCTGCAAGCTCGGCTGAGGGTGAATGTGTCACTGCACATCTCGGCTCTCCTGGCTCTGATGTGGAGAAGGAAGAGAGACAAGCTCGTCATTTCACGTTAGCGCACAGCACACAGGGAGGTGATGGGAAGAGGATGAGCCAACTACGCTTTGGAGAGGGCCTGAGAAAAACAAACCACATTCTGGAAAAAGCCTCCTGTCACTGTAACATCCAGGCTATTTGCTACAGCAAATAACCTACCAGGTGCGTCTGCAGCAACTGGTTGCATCTGCCTGCAGGCAACATCCACCTGCTTGCATCTATGTGTCACTGCACAGGATTCAGGATTCATCCCACCCTTTCTAAGCAGACTTTTGAGGGGCGTGGACCAGGCACGTGTCATGAACGGAGAAAGCCTGGAATGCCCTTATGCTATTTGTGAAAAAACCCTCAGTAATGTGAATCAGTCTCTGAAGTCTAGAAAAGAAAGAAACTGGGACCTCTTTCTGTTACAGTTAAAGTTTAGGCCCTTGTTGTCATCTCAATGCAGGAATACGGGACTAAGTCTCCTGATTGTCCTTCTCCATGCAGCTCCCACCTTTGCCTCACATTCTCCTTGAGGTTCCTCTAAGGACAGACACCACCAGTCACACCAGTCACAGTGATGATTCTCCCCACCCTGCAAGCCATGGTGTGGTTTGTTTCCTGTCCCAGTGTCACACAGATGGCACCCCCAGCTGGGGAGGATGCAGAGTCCCGTCACAGAATGGCTGGGTCATCACGGGTCTAACCTTTTCCTGGCACATGGAAGGGAGGAACACTGTGAGCCGCTGAAAGAAATGGGAATAGATGGGGCCTTTGCCTTGGAAATCTCCCTGCACAACAGGTGCCTCCTGTGTCATCCCCCACCTAAACCACCGCGACTGGGTCTCAAGCCATGCCCACAGCTGCCAGCACTGTGCGTGCCCTGGTGCTTCCCTGCGCTTGCAGCATCCAGGGGCAGTGCTTTTAACAGAGGTGATGCTCCAGGTGCGACACTGCTTGTGCAAGGGGAAGGG